>PVJH01007541.1:0-83619 GCA_004026705.1 Nesogale talazaci | reverse complement strand
CTTCTGAACTGGATGGCCGCTTGTTTACTTTCAAACCTTAAAGACCCCAGACACCATATCTTTTGATAGCTGGGCATCATCAGCTTTCTTTACCACACTTGCTTATGCACAGATTTGTTGTCAGTGATCATATCAGGAAGGTGGGCACACAACATTATGTTTTTTAGTTCTTGAAGCTTGATAACTGATCCCTTTGACACCTTGTGGTCCCACAAGCTGGTGTGATTCTTTCATGTGGGCTTTGTTGCTTTAAGTTAGATGACTGCTTATTTACTTTCATGCATTTAAGACCCCAGACACTACATCTTTTGATAGCTGGGCACCATCAGCTTTCTTCACCACCTTTGCTTATACACCCATTTGTCTTCGGTGATCGTGCCGGAAAGGTGGGCATCATGGAATGCCAATATAATAGAACAAAATGTTCTTGCACTGAGGAAGTACTTGGGTGGAGGTCCAGTGCCCATCTGCTGTCCTAATATTAATCTAAAAGTACATGCATGATCTATTTCCCCATCGTCGTATATAAATATATTCATCTATGTACATGTCTGAATTTAGACCTCTATAAATGCCCTTTACCCCCCAGTTCTTTCCTCTTGTCCCTATCATGCTCAGCCTCCATTTGGTTTCAGTATTTTCTCTCTGTTATATTACTCTTGATCAATCCTTATCAGACCTCCCACACCCACCTAGTCACCGATTTTGAATCACTTATCCTTGGGTTGGTCAACACCACCTCCTTCCCCCTCCTCCCCATCTCCCTTGTCCTGCCTGGAATCATCAGTCCCATCATTTTTGCCTCCAGGCTGTTCATCCAGCCTATCTTATCTAGATAGACCTGCAGAGATGACAATATGTACACAAAAAAGGGATCCTAAGAGGAAGCAACCAAAGAAAAGAAAAGAATGATAACAAAAAAAACCCAGTATCATATATAGTAACAATATAAAAACGTGTAAATAGTTCAAGGTCTGTTCCTTAACTTCCAGGAGTGTCCCCCGGTTCAGTCGGATGGGATGCCACAACCTGACCCCAAAGTATATCCTTGACACTCCCTCGAGAACTCCATGCTCTGTTGCATACTCTTAGTCTTTTGCCATGGTGTGGTTGGGTCAGATGGTGTTATCCTCATCCCGTTTCCATTGTTGACCCCGAAGGGCCTTGGGTCAGCAAAGGAAGCTGTATTTCATAGTGGGGCCGGCCATACGATCCTCTCTGTGCATCCCTGGTCTGAGTGGGAATATCGTCCTGAAGGCTCGGTGGGCCAGGATGCACTTCATTATTATTAGTTTTATTGGTATGTAAAATCATCCAGTTCAGTATTTCAATCTTGTTAAAAAGTTACGCAGTCATCAACACAATATAGTTTAGGATATTTTCTTCTTGTGCTCATTGTTGTTAGTTCCATTTCCCACCCCACCCCTCCTTAATCTGCCATACCCCTAAGAAACCATTCATCCAGATACTGTCTCCAGATTCACTTACCTATCCTTGATTTCACATTCTGGAAGACATTCAGAAACAAAACAAAAAAACCTCAATAACCAAAATAAAGTAAAACACAAAAACGGCAATCTAAGATTAAAACTAGCTAGCCCCCACTTCTTGTTGTAAGTTGCTCTCAAGCTGGCTTCAACTCACGGTGAGTTTTGTGACTAACATCGCATTCAGAGCTTAATCACATGATTTTGTTTCTTTATAGACTGTGCCAAGGACTTGAATGGATGATGTCACGACTTAAGATTAGATGATCTCTGCTAACCTGTCTCAAAGACTTTGTGTAAACAAAGTGCTGGACTTTACCTGAAAGCTGCAAAAATTAATGGTTTAGATATATTTATAATAAACGAATTCAAACTTTTTCTATAAGAAGAAAAACTTAGACCACTTATTTGGGGAAAAAAAACGAAGACGGCGATGAAGTCTCACCTTTTATATTTGCTTTTTCATTAGTTCCTCCAAAGTAAGGTCTTAACGCTGTGATTGACTTTTTTTTTTTTTCCCCCTCATAATCAATCCTCTCAGGACCTTGGGTAGCCTATGGTAAGTACAAAGGGAGAGGAAGACATTTTTAACTTTGAGAACTTTGTTTTCAATATAACCCTCCCTTATTGAATGTGTTTTCTTGTTCCATTAAGTCCAAATCAGCACCGATACTGTTTCTGATATTTTAAAATGTAATGTTGCTTTGAAAAGTATTTTACATAAGGTTGTGTATGTTTTGTGTGTATACCTCAAGTTGAAGTTAATAGCATTGACTTATGTTCTGCAGAAATTTTGTGAATAACAAAAAATAATAACATCCTAATTATAACCATAATAACGTGTGTTGATATTGGTGTTAAGTGTTATTTTGTACTTTTCCCCTTATGTTCGTTGTATTGTACTGACCAATCTCCAGAATCATTGAGCTCCTTTAAAAGGAAATAGGAAAAGTAGAGGAAAACAGCTTGAAATTGTATACATGTTTTCTTGTTGATCAAATAGCGAATAGAAACATGCCATGCAACTGAGTGGATATATATAAAATGTATTAAATCCTAATGGGCAGGATTACAATAATCAAATTATTACATTTATTGGTTCATCACCACTTATGTTACTGAATAAACTTAACCCATTAGTCAGTTTGTCATTAATTGTGGTTAAAATTATCAATTTTTTTTTTCAGGATTGATACATGTGTGAAACATGTCTACCCAGCAAAAATAGCATTCTGTAAATATCAAGGAATTTAGCCAGAGGATGTTTAGGTATTAAATTACATATCAAATATTTAAAGTGAATTTGAGATTAAAAGTAAAGCATATTTTCAAAACAACAACGATTTCTTGTTTTGGAAATTTCTTATTTTTAGTTTGAGTGCTTTTAAAATTTCCGTTAGATGTCCTGTATCTTCTCACCCACCTGGTTTGATGATTAGAAGACACAGGTTTGTTCAATGTTTCTAAGAATTTGGGTTAAAAAGTTGATTGTCGTGATACATTATTTTTAAAGTAACGTGGTCTGCCTACCTTTTATGTTTGCTCAAGATATTCTCCACCCCACCCACCCCCAAGATTGGACACTTGAAAAGATTTCTATCATACTACAGAATATCCTTAATGTATTAAAGCATTTTTTTTAGTGCACTATTGTTATCTTTCATGCTTTGAAATCTCTCAGCTAAGCAAAATTGGCATATTTAAGAATATTTGAGAAGAAAAAGGAATTCCTTTTAATAGCAACCACTTATTTTTCAAAAAAGATTTTGGTGGGAGATCGTTTGTGTTGTAAACTTTGACAAAACTTTGGAAGGTCATTCCAGCAAAATGCATAATGCTCGATACCTAAATCCAAATTGGGTATGGAGATCAGTATTTAATGTTGAATGTTTTGTGTTTTGTATTACGATATTTAAAATGTTAAGTGTAATCTTTTAATATTTGCCAACCTACTTTTTTACAAAAGTAAATCCTAACATGCTGAGCTGCTTTTATGTATAAGTTCTCAACTTTTTCAAATCATCATAAAAGATTACTTGTCAAATATTTAAAATTCCCCAAAAAGCCCAAAGTATATGTTATAGATGTTGCAGTTTCGTCATAGACAGCTGTTCTGCAAAGTTGCCCCACCAAGTGTGCACGTTGTCTCTTTAGTGTGGATATTTGTGCTCACTCCCTCGGCTTGCCGTCCCATCAGTTCAAGTGAGCAGTGCACCTCTTTGTCATCAAATCCTGGGCCGCACTTAGTCTAAATTGGATGTTTGAAGCATGAGCCTTATTGTAGTTGGTTTAGTGTAGTGGATTATTGATAAACCATCATGAAGATTGCATGGAATCGTATGACACATTTATAAAATTTTATTTTTGTTGTTGTTTTACCCTCCTAGATTAGGCACTAGAAGTAAGTGGTACTTGCATAGTAGACTGTTTGTTCCCATAAAGATGTACAGTCTCATAAACTATAAAAGTTACTATGCATTGGAATCAACGTGATAGCAATGGGTTTTGTCTATTTGTACATTAAAAGAAAATTATAGGGGGAAGGGAAAAAAAACCTTTAAATTACAAGTATGAAAATATCAAAATCACTTTGCCAGTATTAATTTCAAACAGATTAGCCTGGTTGCCAGTGGTTAAGCACTTGGCAGTAGAGACCTTTGTGAATAGTGGTAGGCCATTTATATGTAGTATAAGTAGAATTGATTAAAAGGCAGTGCTTTTGGTGTCTTAATATGCTTCTTTTGTGTGTAAAACAAACATTTACATCATTGTTTGAGTCTTTGGGAAAAACAAAGCTTCATACATCTGTCTGTACATGTGGCTGGATTTAAATGTCCTGCTTTTGATACTAATTTTGAGAGCAGTAAAACTTCTCTTGATATCTTGATAAAAGTAACCATACGCTATAAGCATTTAAATATATTTCATTTGTCAAAATAGCATTTATACCATATAGATGATAGATTATGGAGGGCTCTTACTTGGGATTTTCTGTTCTCTTTAGCTTTCTAACATCTTGATCCTCATGCTGGACAGAAGATACAGTAAAGACATAGGTTGGAGGAGAAGGGGGAATGGGTGGGGAATTCATTTTCTTATATGACATTTTGCCTTAAAAATACAAAATGCTTTAGCGCTCAAGGCTGGCAATTAATATATTGAAGGTGATGTGAGAATTAGGGCATGAAACGGAGGGAAGGAGAGTTTGTTTTCTGGCCTATATGAAGTGCCTAGTAGATAGTGGCAGTGGGGTCCCAGAGAAATGCGGGGAGGTTGAGGGTAGGTGTGCCACTGAGATTTTCTTGTCCTTTCTGTCTGAGTGTGTAGTGTGAAGATGCCTGGAATGGGACCCACTGGTCCCCTCTCTTACAGGCACATTTCTTGGCTGTGACCACAGCAACCACATACAGTACAGACAACCTCAATATGTTTATATTAGTGTAAATAGAAAACTGTAAACAACTTTCTTAATCTGCAAGTATGCTTTAGAGTATGTCTGGTGGCACAGTGGTTAAGCACTCCGCTGCTAACCAAAAGATTGGCCCGTCAAACCCACCAGCCACAGCCACTCCTGCTTCTGTAAAGATCACATCCCGAGAGACTGGGGCAGTCCTACTCCATCCTCAGGGGGCCTCTGCGTAGGAATGGACCCGATGGCAGCACGTTTGTGTGTTGTTCGTTATGTGTACTCTCTACAGGGGAAGAGCAGCACATTATAAATATTTGTGGAAGTGTGGGCTTGCCCTCTCTCTGTGACCCAGTTACATGCTGGTGTCCATCCCTCTTTCAAAACCAAGCCTGGAAAAGCTTCCTTGCATGACTTCACTTCAGCCCCTTGCACGGTCCACAGATAATATGGAACATCTTTCCTTGCTTCAGGCTTGGCGCCCCCACCTCCTTTATTCACCTGTATTTTCATTCATCAACAGTGGGGATATACCAAGTCTAGAGGTGTTTTAAACTCTGCCTGTACGCATTGCCCCCCAACCCACTAGTTTCTAAGGAAGACCTCTAGTTCCTGGCTGCCCTCCTGCCCCTGCCCTCCTGGCTCAACTCATGATTTGGGCTGTACTCATGAGAGAGCAGTGTTGGGAGTTCTTGGTTCCACCTCTATGCCGCATGTGTAGCATGTAAAGGCCAGTAGGTTAACGCTTCCTAATTTTAACCACTCTACATTGAGAAGTAGATCCAGAAAGAAAGCTACCTAGGAGTATTGGGCGACTTGAGTCATTCTTTTCCAAAAAAGGACTATATTTTGAAGAAAGTCAGTATGAATGATTTAGGTGCATAAAAAAGATGCCAAACCAAGTTTACCTGCTGTGTTTGATCTAAAGTCTCCAAACTCAATTTTCTTCCCCCTCATGTTTACTTAGCGAAAATAAGTATTAGATGTCTGAAGGGATTCCTAATGAGGACCCAGTCTTCACAACAGGGCTTTAAAAGACACCAGAATAACCACCATGTACGGGTTCTTTGTCGATGTGGCCTCATATAGAAATTACTTCTGTAAAACTCTACTTTTACAAAAATAAAGCTTCTGTAACATCCACTCTCAGAGAATGTACGATAGATCATTTTAATTGATGGAGGGAGATAAAGCTAGAAGTTAAACCTTTTGATGTTAAAAAGTAACTGTTGGATGCTAAAATTGTATGTGGAATTGTGAAGACATGTAACCGAATACAGCGGGGATAGTTATGCAATATTTCTGAAAACTTGTCTAGCCTCGTGTCTTGTTCTAGAAACTAAACCTTAAATCTTTATCATGTTGCCTGCTAGAAATCCTGGTCTTGGATAGAAAATTCCCATAGTCTGTACTCAAGAAGTGCCTAAAATTGATTTGTGATCATTTGTAAGTCCACCTAATAAATTATACATGTTTTCTATAGTACTGTATGTGCTTGGCTTACTGACACAGCCCTGAGGATTTCTAAGTCAGAGTTTGTGCATTATCTGAATAAAAAGCCTTGATCTGGAATATGCCCTTTAGTCACCTTCAGCAAACTGATGTAAGGAAGCAGGAGCAAAACCAGTTGTCCTGCCCTCACACGGATATGCAATAGTAGCAACAGTAGTTAAGGCAAAGACCGGAAAGAAAATTCAACTCTGTTCTTGTTTTGTGTTTGTTTTGAAGAAGCTTTAAACACATGAAAAAAGTATACCATGTTTGAAAACCTTAATAAAAGCTTGTTGCTTGTAGAAGTGTAGCCTCTTAATTCTCATAGTTACCATTTAATAATTTTGAACACCGTATCATTAATGTGATTTGTATATGTCTGCCGTGACCCCTCTTTGTTCACATCATACTTAAAAACCAAACTGTTTGATGGAACCATATTTATCGTTTATCCAGGTGGTTTTCCCTGAGCATGTGTGTGGCTATAAACTGGGTACAAAGATTATGTACATTGTTTTTCTATGATGTTCTCATTCTCGTTGCCTTTCATGGAAAGTCACAAGTGGGAGTTATTTTACACTGTTAGAATGCATATTATCCCCTTCCTTAAACGTGTCGCATTAGTGATATATAATTTCCCTAATTCCTCTTGCTTGAAATGAGTCCTAATGATTGAAGTCAACTTGCAGCCTTTTCTTGTGTCTTCCCGTGATTCTGGAAAATAGGTGATACCTGCAGAGGCCATTGAAGGATATTTTCTGGAATAATGTCCAAGTTGCATGTGGCATTGAGGGAGAGGCAACAGTTACATCTGATGATGTCAGCTTTAGTTACTCCCACTTCTCTCCTTGCTGTCAAGTAGAGTTCAAACTCATGGCACTTTCTGTGTGTCGCCCTAGAACTGCTCCATAGGGCTGGGCGCTGCATTTTCATAGGTCTCTGAGCTTTCTCCAAGATGCCTCTTCAACCTTCCTGTTCAGAAACCATGCGCTTAACTACTTCTGCAGGACGCCCTTTGGGTTGCTAAAGATGAGGACAGTGTCCTAATTTTAATTTTTATTTGGTTACTATATGCCTCTTCCTGACTGTAAATATGCCGTTCTTTTTGTAACTATTAATTTTATAGTTTCCTGGAGAAGCCTAAATCAAAACCTGTTCCAATAATTCTTTGTGCCCACCCTTCCAAACCATATAGTTACATAATACCCTTATTTAGTACAATAGACTAAACATTTTTTTTTATTTCGCTCGATTGTGATCTCTAATATGAAAATAATTGCTCCAGCTTTGCATGTGATGAGGGGCAGAAATTTTGTCTTTATCTTTTTATTTCACAACCTGCGTTTCTCACTCTCCCAACAATTTTTTACAATTTAATCATTTCCCAAGAAGCAAAGATCTTAGCTCTTAGGTGCTTTCTTGAGTTAGTACTGATAGGCTAGGCGTGGCCACTTTTCTGGACAATGTAATGTAGAGAGGAATCATCTTGGGTGTGGTGTCTCTCCATTGGTGATTCATCAAAACATGAAATGAAGAAACATCAATCATCATCGAACACAACCAACAAACCCAAAGCCTAACCTGGTTACAGCTTTTTCTCAAGACCCCTGCTCCACAGCTGACATCTCTAAAGTTCTGGTACCACCCTTATTGTGGGTGTGCTGGTCATTCATCAAAATGAGCGATCCAGCCAGTTCTTGGTACCGCTTGCTCATGATTGGGGAGCCTCTGCTAGAGCCAATTACCGGAGTCAAGTGAGTAATCCCAGCCTCCTCTCACTCCCAAGTGCATGAACATGTGGTTCAGCAGCCCCTCTGGGCACCAGGAAGCAGTAGAGGGCTCAGAATGATGCAGATGCCCTTTCCTATGTGATAGTTCCATCTGGTCCACCCCTATCAGACTAAACCTGCAGCTCCAAGAATGTGGAAGGAGGGGATAGGACTTCCTGCAACGTGTGCTAGTTAGAGTGCCCTTCCCTTGTCAGTCACTTGGGGTGCTGAAGATTGTCCCGTGCCATGGAAGGAGCAGTTTGGATGACTGCAAGCCAGTGGGGAATATGCTGGTCTGCTCACTGCATGTGTCTTTGCTTCCTTTGTTGTGTGTGCGGCTGATGCAGCCACCATTTCTCAAAGCTCCAAGTCTCCCCTTCACAAGCTGTCTGACATAGGTGAAGGTAGGCTCAGTGAGTCGGTCCAGGTCACCATCCTCCCAGTTTTTACCCATAAACCAGCCAATTCAGAACGCTAAACGTCACTTAAAAGCATCATGCAGTGGTCAAATAAGGTATTTACAGGAAGTGTGTGGATTTTCATCGAGGAATGGTAGTAGCAGTTTGCTGTAAAACAAAGCAGTAAATACAGTATTTCTGTTGAAGGAAATCTAAAGTGTGTACTTTTGCCTTTTATGCCTTTGGGTTTTTGAATATGAAATGAATGAGGTTTTCAAAACAAAGTAGCTTTGGAAGGTAATTTAAAAAATCTTTGTTTTTATCTGTCATCTCGGGATTCCATGAATTCAGACTGCCCTGGTGGAGAGTTTCACAGGAATGCTTTTGCATCCTAACAAACGGTTCTACACCAAAATATATTCGCTAAACATGATTTTTTAAAAAGTCCCGATGTTTGGATGCTTCACTCCATTGAGTGCATTGTTGTTAATGACCACATATTGGGTTTCGGTGTATATTCTATATTCTTATTACAACAAACATTGAAATGGACATCTTTCAATTAAAAGATGTTTAGGATTTAGGATTATTTAGAATTATTTCTCTCACTAGAATCCCAGAAGTAGAACTGATAGATAACATAGTACGAATCCTATTAATCCATATGTTTAGTGATATGACAACTTCCATTAAAGTTTCTGATTGTGCATGTTTTATTTTGTATTTATTAAAATTTTTGTATTTCCTCTTGTTTTATTGCTTCATTATTGAAACTTGTTATTGGTCATTTGTTATTGAAATGTTAGTGTTTTTCTCATAATGAAGCTATTTAGTAAATGTCATGTTTTCTAGATTTCTTTACAGTTTGCCTTTTAAGTTTTTTATATGAACTTTTGGGTTTTTCCAGCAGATTTGATCCCAATGCAATGATTTCTTGAACGTTGCTTCCATTGGTTTTGACTGGATATAAGTAAAATGAAATTTTTGACAATATCCACATTTACTCTCTATGCATGTTCATATATAATTTTAGTGTAGTATTGACATAGAATTCTAAAACCCTGTAACTTCCATGATAGACAATTTATATCATATAAAACATGTTGAGTAGATGTATTATATTTGCTATTTGAATATGTTAATATATTTAACCTGCCTTCTGTTGGTAATAAATGGTTTCTTATTTCTCACCATTGAAAAACATCACTGCAATTAACATTTGACTTTTCTTAGAATAAATACAAATCAAATTGCTATTGAACTTTTGAAAGACCTTGATATTTTACTTAATTGCCTTTCCAAGCTACCTCTTGGCTAATTCTTTCCTCAACCTCTGGAGTGTCTCTCTCAGGACTGCTAATCCATTCACCATGTTCACTGGTTGACGCCACTTTCACTTTGAGGTCAGGCTGTGTGAAGTCTAGTCTCAGGGATCCCAGTTAAGTGATGTATAGAGTTGCCCACTTGTTAGGAACCCAAAAGACCCACTCACTTTTTGGGAAAGCATATAAGGGGAAAAGAGAAACATTTTCAAAGCTGATTTTTTTTTTCACTATTGGAGAAGAAGAATCTTAAATACCTTTGGTAATCTCACATACGTGGCCTCCATCCTGTATTTCCTCTCCACATTGTCAGTATGGGGGATGTCAGCTGTAAATGCCAGTCATTTCTCTTACTATGTTTTACAGGAAGTTTACATTCATTTTAATGTAAGTTTTACTTTTCTGCCAAGTATGCATGAAGTTCCCATTTCCTCATCACCAGTAGAAAATCATTTTCATAAATAAATGTTCAAGTTGTAGGAACACATCGATGTCTTTCAAGCAACACCATTTTCTGGGTAGAAAATGGTAACTCACTTCCATATTGAATGACTGTTGCCTTTGAATATTTTCATAGTTGGCTCTGACGCATAGCGACTTTGTGTACAACAGAACAATACATTACCCCAGACATCCTCACAGTTGTCATCCTGAGGGATTACTAGACCGACACTGTCAAGGCACTGAAAATCCGTGCCCAGTGAAAATGACACAAAACCCGATTATCACAGGTTCAAAGTATTAATGCCTCAGGCTTTACCTGAAAGCAAAATGGCACCATAAAAATCAGAACAGGAGAAAGACTAGTTTTAAGAGAGAAGTTAGTGCATCATTCATTATGGAGTATGTTTTACTAAGCAAAATACATCTCATTCCTTCAAACTGATTTCAACTCACGGTGAGCCCACGTAGTTCAGATTAGAATTGTTCTCCATCAGATTTTTACGGCTGTATTTTAAGAAGCAGATCACCAGGGCTGGCTTCTGAGATACCTCTGGGTGCCCTGGTGGATGTCCCAACACAATCATTTGACTACCTACGGACTCATCTGCCTTGCATTAGCTAAATGTTATAACCAGAAATGGGATTCAGCGAGATAGAGTCAACAGATGACCCATGTGCTTTGCAGTGACGACAGTCGATGGGCTGTCAGCTCAAAGACAGGTTGCTGTATTTGCTGTCCTCATCAAGTGAGCTTACTTCCAAATTCTGACCAGACTTTCTGAGTAATGAAGGTTTTCTTGATGATCAACTGCCCATTTAAATTGAACCATCAAGGTGAAGAGAGCATAGAATGCCTAGGTTGGGGGTTAGATCAGATGCAGTGTAGCTGAGAGGAAGTACAGAGTCCAATGTAGGTTAAATATCTTAGTGGGACAGGAGGTAAGTAAGAGGAAACAGAAGGAAGAATTAGGCAAAAGACATTTTTAGAGGTATAAACATAATCGTACATATGTAAATATATTAATACATAACTATAGGAATATAGGGCTATGTACATATATTTATAGGTGAAATATTAAGGTAGCAGATGGATATTGGGTCTACTCAAGCCCTCCCTTTTTAAAAAATATTTTAAAATTATTTTTAAATCATTTTATTGGGAGCTCGTACATCGCTTTTCACAATACATAAATATATATAATGTGCCAAGCACCTTCACATGCCCGCTGTCACTATCATTCTCCAAATAACCGCTTTTCCACTTGAGCTCTTGATATCAGCTTCTCATCCTTTCTCCTCTGCCCTTGCTCCCCCTCCCCCACCAACCCTCAATACTTTATAAAATTATTGTTTTGTCATATACTGCCCGATATTTCCCCTCGCCCACTCTGGTGTCTGTCCTCCACATAGGAGGTTATGTGTAGATCCCTGTAGTTGGCGCCACCTCTCTACCCCACCTCTCCACCCACCCAGTAACTCCAGTCTCACCACTGGTCCTGAGGGGTTCATGTGTCCTGGGTTCCCCGTATTTCCAGTTCCCATCTCTACCAGTGAATCTTCTCCAGTCCAGCTGGATTTGTGAGGTAAGGTTGGGACCATGATAGTTGGAGGAAGGAAGCCTTCAGGAACTAGAGGGAAGTTGTATGCTCCATCGCTGCTGCACTGCATCTTGACTAGACTGTCTCCTCACTGCAACTCCCATGTGAGGGAGTGTCCAATTGCCCACAAGTGGGCCTTGGGTCCCCACCCTGCTCTCCCCCTCATTCGTAGTGATGTGATTCTTGTTCTTTGATGCTTGATACCTGCTTCCTTCAACCCCTTGTGATCACACAGGCTGGTGTGCTTCTTCCATGTGGGCTTTGCTGCTTCTGTGCTAAACGGCCACTCATTTATCTTCAAACCTTTAAGACCCCAGATGCTTTATCATTTGGAAGCTGGGAACCATCAGTTTCTTCCCCTCTGTTTGCCTCCGTACCCATTTGCTTTCTGTGATCATATCGGGAGGGCAGGCACATACTGATAGGGTTTTTGTTCTTTAATGCTTGATGCCTGATTCAACATCACATGGCCACACAGCCTGCTATGCTTCTTTTATGATGGGCTTTGTTGCTCCTGAGCTAGATGACTGCTTGTTTACTCTCAAATCTTTAAGATCCCAGATGCTATATCTTTTGATCATTGGACACCATCAGCTTTCTTCACCTCTCTTGCTCATACCCCCACATGTGATCACCTCAGGAAGGTGTGCACACAGTGATATGTTTTTTTCTGTTTGATGCCTGTGACCTAATCCTTTCAACACCTTGTGGCCACACTGGCTGGTGTGCTTCTTCCCTGTGTGTGTGTGGCCACTTCTCAGCTAGATGGTCTTTTGTTTATCTTCGGGCTTTTAGAACCCCAGACACTATATCCTTTGATAGTTGGGCACCATCAGCTTTCTTCACCACATTTGCTTATGCACCCATTTGACTTCAGTGATCGTGTTGGGCCAGTGAGTATCGTGGAATACCGGATTCATAGAACAAAGTTCTTGCATTGAGGGAGCACCTGGGTGAGGGCCCAAGGTTCATTTACTACCTTAGTACTGAACCTATAAATATATGTTCTTTGATTGATTCCCTCCTTATCATAGATAATTATATTTATGTATGTACATGCCTGTGTTTAGACCTCTACAAGTGTCCTTTGCCTTGGAGTTCTTTCCTCCATTTCCTTCTTTCTTCCTCCTGTCCCACCATCATGCTCCACCTTCATTGGAGTTTAAGTACTTTCTCTCAGTTACATTACCCTTGCTTAAACCCTACCAGGCCTCCCACACCCTCCATGCCACTGATTCCAGACCACTTCTTGTTCAATGAGCCTGTCCCTGCCCTCTTCTCCCCTCCCCTTCCCCGTGCCCCCCCGGGACCATCGGACCCATCATTCTCTCCTCCCAACTGTCCAATGAGGAGTGCTCCTTCTTGATTTGGTTCATTTTAGGGAGTCAGTCTGCATTGTTTCCCCACCATGTGACCCCTGAAATGACCTCTGTTGGTGTCTGCTTCAGTAGGGAGACAGTGTGACATGTCTTGTTGTTTGTTCAGTCCTTTCTGTGACCCATTAGGTCTCCACAGGGGTGTGGTCCTCTGAGCATCGTGGGACCAGTGTGGGGACCGGACCAGTTCTCTTTCTCTTCCTTCCTTCTTGCCTTTCTCCCTGTGGGTGTGGCATGCCAGCCCTTCCCCACAACCTGTTCTCTGCCACACCCACTTCCAGGGAGGAGGGGGGCCAGTCTGGCTCTGATTGTGTCCGGCCCTGTGGCTCTCTCTTCATGCATCCTTCCATGTGTCCACGCTGTCCTTGTGGTTGGGTGCTTCAAGGTAGGATCTGCATGCCCACTCCAGTCAAGCCCTCCCTTAACGCAAGAACACTTTGCTCTAATAACCTGGCATTAAATAAATAAGTGATCTGGTATTTTGTGGTGCTCACCTTCCCAACACGATCACTGAAGACAAAATGGGCACATAAGCAAATGTGGTGAAGAAAGCTGATGGTGCCCAGCTATTACAAGATACAGTGTCTGGGGTCTTAAAGACTTGAAGTTAAATAAGTGGCCATCTAGCAGGGAAGCAATAAAGCCCACGTGGAAGAAGCCCACCAACCCATGTAATCATGAAGTGTCAGCAGGATCATGTATGAGGCATCAGAAGACCCCAAACAACCATCTTAATGCCAACAAGAGGGGTTGGAATGGAGCCCTAAAGCCTATCTGTAGACAAGTGGACATCCCCTCACAGAAGGTTCACAAGGTAGGGATGAGCCAGCGAGGGTGCAGTGTAGTACCAATGAGACATGCAACATTCCTCTAGTGTTCTTTAATGTTTTCTCCGCCCCACCCACTATCATGATTCTAGTTCTACTTTACAAGTCTGGCTAGACCAGAGCATGTATACTGGTACAGATAAGAGCTCTGGACCCACGATATCCAGTATCAATAAACCCCTCAGTCCCAATAATGAGAGTAGCAACACCATGAAGGGGAGGGGAGGGGAGGGGAAGAAAAAGGGAACTGATCACAATGATTGATGTACAACCCTCACTCCACCCCGAAGGGGATGACAACAAATATGGATAGAGGGAGACAGCGGACAGTGTAAAATATGAAAATTGAAGTAATTTATAAATTTTCAAGGGTAGAAGGATGGAGGAGGAAAGGGAAAAAGAGGAATTGATATTAAGGGCTCAAGTAGAAAAACTGGGAAACGATAGCAACATATGTACAGATGTGCTTGATTTAATGGATGTATGGATTGCTTTAAGAGCTGTAAATGCCCCAATAAATTGATTCATTAAAATAAAAAAAGTAAGTAAATAACTGAACCATCAACAGAATTTGGCATCCAATGGAATTTGGAAAGTTGTTGTGAGTGACCCTTATCTTAAAGATAATTCATAGTTTCAAGTTGCAACTGTTGGTTTCTCCCTTTCTGGAGAAAAGAAGTGTGAGGAAAATCAAAGACACATGGACACAGCACAGAGTACTAATAGACATCATAAACATCATGAACATCAGTCTCTATGATCCTCATACTGGTAGAACTTCATGGTACCTGTTTACCACTGTCAACTGCTGAAAAGGGGACCATCTTAGAAGGTCCTCTATGGTTGAAGAAAGCTTTAAAACAGATTTACTGGTAGACTAGAAACTGATAGGACCAGTGAACCAAAGGCCTTAGTTACCCTTAATGCCGGAAAACAAACTGACCCCAACTCAGCTTCCAGTCAAACAACAGTGCTCTCGGGAACACTGGGGAGCTGGTGCAACACCTTCCGATTCGAAAGGCAGCATTTGCCCACGGACAAGGGGAGGTTAGGAAATAAGGGGAGAAAGAAAGTGGGGGAGGAAGAGTGATGTCTCACTGTGTGGAATGCAATTCTCCTGAGGAAAAAAGCACACGTTGTTGGAGAGAAAACAAACTGCTCTTTAAACTGTTCCTTGATCCACAATCAAAAGGAATTCACGGTTCTGTGTGAGTGACTTTGGTGAAAGTGAACGCTAAAGGAAAACAATGGAGGGAGGAGGACTTCTTTGAGTCATCCAAATGGCAAACAGGCTGATGGCTGCTATTCCTTCCCACTCTTGCTTCCGATCCGTCATGAAACCCGAGGCAACGATTATGTTAATATAAGGTAGGAGTAAGACTGGTTCGTTCTATAATCCAGCACACAATTGTGACTCATTTATTGTTTGTTTCTATCCTCCAACCATATCCCCAAATAGGATTTTATCTTAGATGTTTGATTTGTCACTGGGTTTGATGCCTGAGCTAAGAACATAATGTGAGTGACGTGAAGAATGATTAGCCAGTGAGTTACTTACATTGTTTGAGAGGACTGCTGAGTTAAAGGGACCTCTACAGGGGACTACTGAAGAGCACAGGCGGCGCTGTTGGATGCAGATGGACAGTGTCTGAAACTCTGCTTAGGGTCTCTAGGTGTGTTAGTCCGGATAGACTAGAAGAACAAATTTCACAGACATGCATATGGATATAAGGGTAAGGTTTATATACAAGAGGAATGGAACACTGAGAAGCATCCCAACCCAGTCCAGTTCAAAGTCATTAGTCCGATATTAGCCCATATGCCCGATAGCAGTCTATAATGTCTCCTTCCGACTCATGAAGTCACAAGTCAATGGGTGCAGAATCCTGGCAATGGCAGGGGTCTCCCCATGGCTCCTCGCTTCCAAGGCTCAGGGTCCATCAACAGAATCCAGTGGTGGCAGAAGCAACTCATCGCTGGCAGGGGTCTCCATGTGGCCTCTCCAGCTTCAGAGGTCTGGCTCCATCAGGGCAAAGCTGTGTGGCTTCTCTGGCACCTCAGGTGCTGCCATCTTGTTTTGTCCACGATTAATCATCTCTGAGACTAACTCCCAACAACTGGGGAGATAGCTTTTCATCTTCACGAAGAAAATATTGCGAGATTTCCCAGAAGTCTCAGGAGAAAGCCATGCTCACAGAGAGGCCTCATTGGCTACTCAATGGCTATCTCCAGATTAACAGGCTAGATTCCACCCCTACATCACAATCATAAAGTTAACATAAGTGTATGACCACCACACTAGGCATTGGTGCCAACTTGATGACAGTATTAAACATGTCTCTTATTTCTTCTGCAAAGGATTTCTCTGTGCCTTAAAAACTGCCATCTAAAGGTTGCAAATTTATTTTAGAACTTATTACCAAGATATGCCTACAGCAAACCAGCCAACTATAATTTTTTTTTATCATTTAACCTGACTCTTTCTGATAGCTAACTGCTGATGTCTGTTCAACTACAAGCACAAATTATTTCAGTAGTACATACAGTTAACTCTAAAGTGATTTCCATGAGAAGGAGTCCTGGGCTGCACCGACAATTGAGGGCTCCATTGCTAACTGAAAGGTTGATGGTTCAAACCCACCAAAAGGTGTTTGGGATGGAAAGCCTGGCAATCGAATTCTGAAAGGTCACGTTATTGAAACCCAGTTGAGTAGGTCTCCTCTGCAAGGCACGGTGTCCCCACCAGTCCAGCAGCAAGGAGGTGGTTTTGTGGCTTTTGGGTTGTTGTTTATAAAATGACAAAGACCATCTAACATGTGAATGTTATAGTTTCACAACACCACTGGAAAACTACTGTGACTTCAAGGACCTTAGTTTTAAATATAATGAAATATACATATTAGAGCCCTTAACACAATGCCTTAAATAGCAACCACTTGAGCTGATTGCCTTCAGGACAGATGATCCCTTCAGGACCGGTTCTGAGAGTGGTGATAACAGGCAGGTGGGGTAGAAAGGGGGAACCAATGACAAAGAACTACATATAACCTCCTCCCTGGGTGATGGGCAATAGAAAAGTGGGAGAAGGGAGCCGTCGGACAGTATCAGATATGACAAAATAATAATTTATAAATTATCAAGGGTTCATGGCGGAGGGGGAAGCAGAGAGAAAGGGGGTGGGGGTAAGCTGATACCAAGGGCTCAAGTAGAAAAGAAATGTTTTGAGAATGATGATGGCAACAAAAGTACAAAGTGCTTGACATACAATGGATGGATTTAGGGATTGTGATAAGAGTTGTACGGGCCCCAATAAAATTATTTTTTAAAAGAATTCCATAGAAAGATGTATATTCTTTGCCTTTCAGTTGTCTTTCATTCATGATTACCTCACCGTACAAGCAATTGGATGATCCCTGTGATCCTTCACCATCTTCACCATCCGTGATTGACCTGGCCATTGTACATTTTGAGTGAAATCTTCTTTGGAAATTCATCAATGTAAAGCCTATTGATTACAACAGAATATTCTCCAGCATAGTGCTGGAAGACCAGCTACCTTGGTTGAAAAGTACTAAACATACACACAGGCACAAATTAAACAAATTGATGTGTCCCAAACATACATTCTTTCTCATTCCCCAAACCTGGTTTGGTCCCTCTGCTCAGGATGCCCCTTCTTTAGTGCACTGTATGCTGTATGAATTGTCCCCCACCCTCAAACCCTAAATTGTATTTTTGTCCTATGATTGCAAGTGCTTGACAACCTATAAACGTTCTTTTGGGGGGCGAGCATCACTGCCCCCTGGTGGTCGTGGGAGCTACCCAGCGCTGCTCCTGAGAGCCGCCGCTGGATTTGAACTGCCAAGCCCACTGGTTGCAGTCCCGCTCTCAACCACTTACGCCACCGGGGCTCAACAAAACATTCTTAACCTATTTCATTGCTTTTAGTGAATGTAGTATGTCATAGTCGTTGTCAGTAATGTAAACAGGAGCCATGGCGGTACAGAACAGTGAGCTGTTGGGCTCCTCACTGCAAGGCTGGCTGGCGATTCAAACACACGGGGAGTTCTCAGGAGACAGACTAGGCTGCCTGTTATCTAAAGATTTGCAGTCTCAGAAGCCTGAGGGGCAGTTCCACTCCTCAGGGTCGGTCTGAGTCAGCGTTAACTGCCTGGCATCAGGTTTGGGCTTGGGGGTCAGTCATGTGAAGTTAAAGATTGGCTCAAGCAGCTAAAGCGTGCTTTTTTCAGGTGACGCTACTTGGTTTTGATGCTGAAGAAGATGATCCTTATTGAACTGGTGAGTTTTAAGCCGATGGCGGTTTTCATCTAAAATGGACCACCTTTCAGAATCAACTGCTTTTCCTGAGTTTCAGATTTCTCCTGAGTCCAACTGTCTCTCCTCAAGATGGAACTGCTCACAAGGAAAATGCATACATGTAATTTTGATAGCTTGCAGTTGACAATCGTGTTTTTCTGCCCAATATAAGTTTTAAAAGGCAAAGATTTAAAAAATAATATTTCATCAAATTCATCAATTTTGAAAGAAGGGAAAAACAATTAAAATTTGAATTTGAAAAAAAATTCATGTGTTTATTGATCTGATTGTACTTGTAAATGGTGTTAACATGTTGGCTTCAGTATAATAATAAACCTGTAAATCATGTCTTTCATAGAACAGTAGTCATGAAGAAAGTGTACATATTAGGGGGATTGGAGTGGAGACCCAAAGCCCATCTGTAGATGATTGAACATCCCCTACAAAGAGTTACAAGGAAGGGACAATTCAACGAGGGTGCAGAATAGCATAAAAAAAAAACCCACATTATTCCTCTAGTTCCTGACTGCTTCCTTTCCCACACTATAAGAACCGAGCTCTGCTTTACAGATCCGGCTAGACTGGAGTACACACATTGGACAGATAAGAACTCTCAACACATGGAATTCAGACCAGGTAAACCCCTCAGGAACAGTAGAGGGAGTCGTGATACCGTGAGGGTAGATGGATGGTTGGGGATGGGCAAGAGGGAGAAAGGGGGAACCCATCACAAAGTTGGATATACACACCACACACACACACACCAGGACAGAAGATGAATAACAGAAAGGTGGGTGAAGGGAGACAAGGGACATCATAAGACACAAAGTAACAGTACTAAAATATAATCGATCAAGGATTCAAGAGGTTGGGAGGGGGAAGAGTAGCTGATACCAAGGGATCGAGTAGAAAGACCTTGTTGTGGAAACGTCAGTATGTGCTTAACACCATTGAATGGTGGATTGTTATAAGATTTGGAAGAGCTGCCCAATAAAATGATTAATTTTTAAAAAGTGTATGTATTCACATTTTTCAGAGTTTAAAATTGCTTAAATGCTTTTGTACGCAGTAGATGAGAGCTGAATTGTTGTTATTTCTAGGCTAATCTATTACTTGATAGGCCAACACACACAACTTACTGCCATCTAGTGTATTCTGACTCACGGTCACCCTGTAGTCGCCCTCTGAAGCCACAGGGTTTTTCCTAGGGTGGAAAGTCCCCTCTTTCTCCTACCTAGCTGCTGCTGGTACCTTTTAACTGCTGACTTTGTGCTTAGAATCTCAACACATAACCACGACCCACCAGCCAGATAAAAGCTCTAAGAAAAGATGTAAAACAAATTTAGATTTTCTTTTTTGTGGTGGGACTAGGAGGCCCAGCCTTACTCCTGGAGAGCTGCTGCTGGATATGAACTGCCAACCCTCTGGGCCGCAGCCCTGTACACAACCACTACGCCACCAGGGATGAGCCCTAGACATTATTTTTCATGATGATTATGGCTCCCGAGTGTAATTTTGCTTTTCCTATATTCTGATGAA
The DNA here is from genome assembly GCA_004026705.1 of Nesogale talazaci. Classification (NCBI taxonomy): domain Eukaryota; kingdom Metazoa; phylum Chordata; class Mammalia; order Afrosoricida; family Tenrecidae; genus Nesogale; species Nesogale talazaci. Next base: position 63,645 of record PVJH01007541.1, on the reverse strand, counting down.
GATCTCATGGTACAGTGGTTAAATCTTGAGCTATAATCCACGTGATCAGCAGTTCAAAAACCACCAACCCATGAGCAGTTATGGTCTCAGAAACGCACAGGGGATCACTATGTGACAGCCTGCTTTCTTAAAGAAAACAGTTTTGGAAACCCCATGGGGCTGTTCTACTTGTCCCATAATGTCACTGTGAGTTGGATTCAACTTTAAGGCAACAGGTTTTCTCTTGTTATGATTCGATGGAACAAGGAAGCTATTTGATGTAGAAAAACAGTCGCCAAAGAAGAACCCATCCATGTAAAAGAAAAAGTCATATATGAATAAATATCAGAAAGGAAAGACCAAGTTGTTAATAGTGACTGTCTTTGGGAGTTGTAAGACTGGAAGGGGTAACTTTTATAAAGCAATTTAATTATAATTACTGAATTATAGGATGGCAGCTTATGAACTTTGGAGATAAATTACTAGGAGGGACCAAACAAACCAAACTCTCTGTCATCAAGTCGATACTGACTCAGGGGAGTGAGGGTGGAACTGGCCCTGTGAGGTTCTAAGATTGTAACACTTGATCGTTCTTCCCCAGAAGTGCTGGTGGTTCCTGCTGCTGACCTTACCATGGGTTAGCGTCCCCTGCCTAATCACGAGGCCACCACCGGGCGCTCGCAGAGAGCAGCCCCAAGAGAAGGCTCTCCATGCACTGCAGACACAGTGCCTGCAGCAGGGAGCTCAGACACAGCCGGGAGCCTCAGCAGTCATAAGCATGGCGCAGAACCCGACAGTGTGGCATCCGGTTGTACACTGGGACACTGGCTAGGACACCTAGCAACATTAGCCATACAATTAGGTTGATGGCGATGATTGAATGGACTTCTTTTCATTTTACTTCATACTTTCATGAAGTCGTTACATTTAGAATTTGCCTTTGATTATAATAAAAAAGCACATGAATGATAATTATTTTGATACTAAGTTGTAGCAGATGACGACAAGAGATAAACATAACATGGCCTTAATATGACAGGTTTTAATCTGAAAGGCAAGGACCTGCTCTTGTAAGAAATGATACAGGGAGGGGGGAAAAAAAAAGAAATGATACAGGAAAATTTCCCCCAGTAGCAACCCAAAGCTCATTGTAATCAGAGCTCACTCAATGAAGAAATCAATCTGGAAGCAGCACACCAGCCCGTGTGATCATGAGGTGTTGACCGGATCAGGTATCAGGTATCAAAAGATCGAAAATAACCCATTTTGATGCGAATGAGGGGGTTGGAGTGGAGACCGAAACCCCTGTAAACAATTGGAGCTCTCCCCAGAGAAGGATTCTAAGGAAGGGATCATGACACTTATAAAACACACATCATTTCTCTAGTTCCTGAATGCTACCCCCAACCCCACCATGACATAACTCTACCTACAAGTCTGGCTAATCTGGAGAACAGATAAGAATTTTTGACATGGAATTCAGGACAAATAAACTACTCAGTAACAATAGTGGGAGTATTGCTATCGTGAGGGTAGGGAGATGGCACAGGCCGGGGCGAGAGGTTGGGGGGTGGCGGGTAAGAGGGAGAAAGGGGGAACCCACCATAAGGTTGAATATATAGCACCCTCAAGAGGACAAATAGCAGAAAACTTTAGAACTGACTATGATGCATATATTACTCTTTAAAAGCAATTTAACTGGGTTGAGCCCCGGTGGTGTAGTGGTTGTGTGCGGGACTGCGGCCCACTGGGATGGAGGTTGAATTCCAGCTCCACGGAGCAAAGGCTGGGCCTCCTACTCCCACCACCTGAGGGCAGTGATGCACAAAAAACAAACAAGCAAACAAAAAGCAATTCAACTATAGAAGTGTATGATATATAAGTATTATATCAAGAAAAGTACTAAAAAAATAGAAAGAAAGAAACCAAACTTGACCTATGGTTACCATGGTAGGAAGAGTATTTTCTTAGGGAGCATTGAGTTTATGTTAATGGTGGTGTATTAATTTTTTATGTTAATGGTGGTGTATTAATTTAGAAAAGGATATCAATAATGGGTATACAAAAAGAAGAGTAAAGTCAATATTATACATGTAGAAGTTGCTAAATTGGAGAGTGCTCTATTGTGCATATTTTGCCACAGTTAAAAAAATAATTACAGGAATGAGTGCAAGGGAGAAGAAAACGTTCTAAAATAGATTGTGATTGTAATTGTATACCTTCTCTTGATAGTATCGAACTATTGAAATATGTGTTAGTCCAGATAGACTAGAGAAACAAATCCATCGGCACTCTTATGTGTATTAGCGCTTTATGTACAAGAGTAATTAAAGATTGAGAAAACATCCCAGCCCAGTCCAGATCAAGTCCGTAAGTCTGATATTAACCATATGTCCAATACCACTCTATAAAGTCCTCTTTAGATTCACACATTATATGCAATGATGCTGGGTGCAGGAAGATCACAGGCCTGTGGGTGGAACGCCTTGTGGTTGCGGAAGCATCTCAGCACTGGCAGGGGTCTCCACATGGCTCTTTCAGCTCCAGGGTTCTAGCATAGTTCCATGTGTCTTGTCAACAAAAATGTCTTGCAGGGAGTGCAAAATGTCTTGCATCTGTCCCCCCTATACTGACCTATTTATCTCCTTAGTGCCTCCAAATGAAGTCATCAAGCTGCGACCTAAATGACAGGCTAAATGCCACCCCTCCGTTCTTAAGTCTCAAATTGACAACCAATTATACAACTACCACAAAGTGCATGAAATGTGAATGAAGTGCCAGTAAAATGGATAAAAAAGAAATGTACATAACCAATAAACATAAAATAGATAGAAATCGATTTCTTATCCTTTTCTGCTTTGGCGTAATATAAAAGTACATCTGATTAATATACTGTTTGAAAACTGTAAAAATGTTAGCAATTTAAGCTTTAGTAAAAAATGCATCAAACCTAAATTGGGTTTTACTTTAAAAGGCATTCAAGGTGTCCCAAGCAAAACTTTCTTTTGATTTCAAGTTGTCAACCGGAAGAGTACAAAAGTGATAACGTGCTGAATGCTGCTGTTGTCAACCAGCATGTGCTGGTTTCCTGCACTGTGAAAAGAAGCTGAATGTAATGACTGTGATCTTATTCAAGGACAGAGTGCTGACGAGATCATTTCTATAGACAGTGCTGTTCTACAGCTGGCTCTGCCAGTCCAGGCAAATAGAGCTGACTTAAAAAAAGACCATGAAGTAATTTGCAATTCAGGGGCAGTCTTTTAAAGGAAATGAGCTGGAAGTCTACTCATTAAAGTCAAAAGAAACCTTGTGCTTTTTACCACCCCCTCCTCCTTTAAATTTTGGTTTTTTTCAAAGTCTAACGTTAGCAGCTTGCATAGCCTATGTGGGGCTAAGTATTTTGGTGTTAAAAATTTGGCCTTTTTAGAAAAACTGTGTAGAAATAAGCCAGTAGGGAAAATTCTTGAAAACATGAAAAATTTATGCATCAGAGCTTTTCATTAATTGTCTGTTTTTGCATGGTCAGAATGCAAATCATATATGTAAATATTTGAACCTCACCGGCATGAAACAGAGTCATAATTTTGCTTTAAAGGAGAAAAAGAATTAGTTGTGTTGCATTCAAAATACCTTATAATTGAAACAAACAACCTTACGATTAGCTCCCCTCCACTCCAACACACACACACACACACACACACACACACACACACACTATGATCAAGTTGGTTCTAACATGTTGTGACACGTGCATTTGAGTCAGTTCTGACTCACAGCCACCCCATGTACAGCAAAACAAAACACTACTTGGTCCTAACCATCCTCTCAATTGGATCTTTGAGCTCATGCTTGCAGTCTTTGTGTCAATTTGACTCATTGAGGGTCTTCCTCTTTTCCCCTCTCAGCTTTACCACGCATGACATCCTTTTTCAGGGGCAGGTCCCTTCTGACTAGTGGTCTGAAGTACATGACGGAAACTTCAACTCTCCCCTTGTTTCTCTGGAAAGCTTCATGTCACACAAACTGGGCCATGACCTCGTAGGGGATGGGCACCAGCAGCTCGAACTCCTTCCCTTTGATTCATACAAGTGGACCTCTTTAGGGGGTGTGTGCGCTCGCATGCGCACAGAAGGTGGCTGGTGCTCTCAGCTCCACCATTCTTCTGGGCCTCCACCTTTTTCTGGTCATTCTCTTTCATTCTGGTCATTCAGCTCCAGTTTTTTGAGTTCTTAATGTGTTTGATGCACTCGCTAATACTCTTGGCGAGGATCTTGCCTATAACATGCTTATGTGCAACAATGTGAATGGCACGAGGGGTCACGTTGTAGACTCATCTTGTTTTGCCATGGCAACATTGGCGTGCCATTCCTTCCTGATCAGTACCCCTCCCTTAATGCTCACAATGTCACCTTTCCTATTGATTCGCATCTAAGTGGCCAGCAGAAGGACTCCATGCTTCCTGAAGGACCCAGAGGACATGCAGCAGGTGATCCTACTCTTTTCCCTTGGTGAACTTGACTCTAGTAAGAATTGAGTTTAGTACTTGATTCTACTTTGTCTACACTAATTTATTCTGCTTATTATTGTTCATATAAGGATTTATTGAAATGATCATTAAGAAGTATGAAAGGGCTGAGCCCCGGTGGCGTAAGTGGTTGAGTGTGGGACTGTGGCCCGAGGGCTTGGCGGTTCAAATCCAGCGGGGGCTCTCAGGAGCAGCAGCGGATAGTGCCCACGTCCACCAGAGGCAGTGATGCCCCTCCCACCAAAAAGGAAGTATGAAAATAGAGAGCTTGTAAGCCCACTTGCCTTGAGCCATTAAATTTTTTTTTGGGGGGGGGCATCACTGCTCTCCGGTGGTGGGAGTAGGAGGCCCAGCCCCACTGCTGGAATCGAACCTCCGTCCCAGTGGGCCGCAGTCCCGCGCACAACCACTATGCCACCGGGGCTCAGCCCGAGCCATTAAAATTTGATCTTTAAATGGGTTTAGGACACCCCTGCAAAGAAGACTCAAAAGATAAGCCCCATCTAGTGCTTTGGAGTACTCAGAATATTTGCATTCCAAGAAACTTGTGTAGGGGCTGTTAACCGATTAAAGACAAAAAAAGAAACTCTTTGGACTTCTTAATTTTGAACTAGTGGCTTGTGTCAGAAGCTGGAAAAAATCTGGAACCATAAAGAAAACTTCCCGCTAGGACTGCACGTTAAAGGGAGCCTGTGGATAGCTTGAAATGCTTGCTGGGTGATCAACTAGCTCCACCTGTGAGTGAAAATGAGAAAAAAGCAGCCATAAAGATACAGGTTGATTCTGGCCGCTAACACCTGTGGACATGGTATACAGGAAATAGAGGAGAAGGTGAGAGCAGGTGGAGTCATCTGAAGATCATGACCTAGCACAAGGGGAATAGGCTTATGAAGAATTTGTGATGGGTCACAGTCTACAGACAAGGCAACCAATGGCACCCTGGTGAGGCTAAGTGAGGCAGCCCACATCGAGTTGACCAGAACCCGACCAGATGAAGAAAACATTTTTGAGCCTGTGAACTGATGAATAGTGCTGCAGACTTTATGGATGGGCCTCTCCTAAGGATTCCGGGAACTCCTGTGTTTCCTTCTTGGGAGGCAGGAAACAATATTTCTCTTGGTCCACTCCCTGGAAGATATCCCTATGGAGAAGACACATGGAGAGAGGCTGATGGAGACAGACTTCTGGAGCCAGAGAAGCCATAGGAAGACCCCTTCCAGCACTGAGATGCTTACAGCACTACTATATCCATAAGCCTTTTCACCCACTGACCTGTGATCTTCCTGCACCTGGCATCATTGCATGTGTTTCGTGAGTCTGAAGAGGACTTTACAGATTGGTATTGAACATATGGGTTAAAATCAGACTTAAGAACTTGATCTGGACTGGGGTGGGATGTTTTCTCAAGATTCAATTGCTTTTGTATATAAATCTCTTTCTTATACACATCTGAGAGTCTCTCCAGATTTGTTTCTCTAGTCTACCCAGACTAACACACTTAGCATTCATCATTTTGGTGGGTCACTGCAAAATGGTGACTCTAGTTGAAAAGCTCACATCCCCTCTTTTAAGGAACATTCTAGCTTACACTTTTAAACCAGATTTATTTGTTCTTTTGACAGTACGTGAGACTTTCATTAGTCTTTGTTGTACCATAATTCAAATGCATTGATTCTTCTGCAGGCTTCCTTAGTCATTACTCAACTTTCACCTACATAAGAGAAAATTGAAGATACCATGCCTAGACCCTGGAAATGGATTTGGGGCTTCTACTACCATTCGTAGCCTCTGCAAACCAGTTGCTCACAATTTAAGCTCTGATTCTATTCTTTCATTTGGATTTGAGTTTAATTATGATCAATCCTTGAATCACATAGTCTGGTGTACTTCTTCCATGTGAACTTAGCTGATGCCTTACCTAGATGGCTGCTTGTTTGAAGACATGTCTTTAACGTCCCAGATACTCTTCTTGCAGAGAGACAGGCACCATTTAGTTTCTTCACCACACACTGCTATGACCTATCTTCAATGACATCCTCATGAGGGCTAGCATCAAGCAGGGGATGTCATAAGAACTAATTGTTTTTAGATCAGGGCTAGAATTAAGTGTGAGCCCAAAATCTACTCATTTATCTATGGTTTATATATATCTCTAGTTCACTTTAGAGATATCATTATTTTATGTTAGAAAACATTATCAATCACCTCCCTGGGAGATTAGGTAATTCTATTGATGGTGTCATTAATTTAGCCAATGGTACAAAATTTGAATCACTGTTCAGAAAGAGACTATAAAAGTACTGGTAAGCAATAACCCATAATACATATTGTTGATATACAGATTAAACTCTTACTAGTTGGGCACTGTTTACACAAACAGGGGTGGTTGGTGATAAGGCAAAACAATATTCATAATAGCAGAAGCACACTTACCAGATTAATATATGTCACAATAAAGCAAGGAGTAGAAGATAATAAGTATATGGTAGTCCTGAGCCATCTTTTATTAAGTGCCTACAAGGCAAGAGATCCCATCAAAGTTCAATGTCCACCAATTTTATACTCTTGAGATAGCATCATCTACTTCTTCTCACACTAGGGAGTTTCAACCTAAAGTCCAACAGTGACAAGTGAGTTGGAGGTAAAGTCCTGTCCACTTAATAGGGTTTCCACATCCAGTCTTTCTGTTGTGACATATGAAGAATGTGCATTTCCAAAGAACAGTAAGAGTTTTGTTAGAAGTGTAAGTGTGAGGTAACATCTCATTATTGTTTTAATTTGTATTTCTCTTATGGCTAATGAACACAAACATTACTTGATATAATTGTTGGCTGTCTGGATGTCATATTCAGTAAATGGTCTATTCATGTTTTGTGCCTATATTTTGATTAAGTTATTTGTATTTTTTCTAATTAAGGTGTTGTAGTTTTCCATAGATTTTTCAAATTAGGCTTTTTTCTAATAACAAGGGAGTTACCCCCTCCAAAAAAAAAAACAACACTGGAATTGCACTGGGTGGAGCAGAATTTTCATAGTACCCATTTGTCCTGCTGGGCGAGCATTGACCAACTTGCTTTTAGTTAGTGTACCCAGTAGCATCCCCTGGAAAGATTGTCTGGTCACAATAAATTTTTTTTGATAAAAGCAATTTCACTTGAACCTTGTTTTTTGTAATGGCCAATGTAAGAGAACAACATGTGGCTGAGAAACTTTGTTTTCTGCTTAGGAAAAATACTGCAGAAACCGTTGTGATGTTGAACACAGCTTACAAAGACGGGCATCGAAAAACTTAAGTGTATGAGTGGGTTTTGTTTGTTTGTTTCAAAAGAGGTGAAATGTCAATTGATTTTAAAAAAAACCACCTCATTCTGGACATCCTTCAACTTCCGAAATGGATAAGAATATTGAGTTGTAGTGTATTTGGAGTTCATTCCAGCAGGTCAGACTGTTAATGAAGCTTGCTATTTACAGGTTCTGAAAAGATTGTGTAACAGTGGGTGCCAAAATTGTCTGATTTGTGGCAGATGGGAGACGGGTTTTGCCATCATGACAATGCACATGCTCACACAGCTGTCTCAGGACATCAGTTAGCTATTCACGGAAGACAGTATTCCTTTCTTGCTCCATGCACTGACCTCGCTCAATGCAACCTCTGTTTCCATGAATGAAGAGAGATATGAAAGGAAAGCGATTTGATGATGCAAAAGAGGTGAAGAAAAAAGTGAGGGAGGTGTTGTCAGACATCCAAACAGATGAGTTTGAAAAGTGTTTTCAAGAATGGAATTGCACATTTGGCAAATGTATTAAGTGTAATGGAGACTATTTTGAAAGTGATTGATTTGTTTTGTAAAAAAATTTAAATACATAGCATTGAAAAAAGAAAATATTTGGAGGGGTTACCCCCTCATTTATCATTGCTAAATATTTTCCCAATCTGTGGGTTGTTTTTTAACTCTTCTGATGAATTTTTATGATGTGTATAAATGTTATGTATTTATATGGCCCCAAATAATCTATTTTATCCTCTATTGTGGGGGCATTTTTCATTAATTTTGGTAATGTATTTTTGCCTCATATTAGGGCCCTTAAGCTTGTCCCTGTTTTTTTCATTGACGGTCTTTCCTACACTAGCATTTATATCTAGGTTTTTAATTCATCTTGAATTAGTTTTTGTACATGGTATGAAATATGAGCAGTGTTTCCTTCTTTTGCAGGTGAAGATCCAATTGTTCCAGCACCGTTTATTGAAAAGGCTATCCCTTCCCCACTTAATGTGTTTTAGTCCTTTATCGAAGATTAGGTATTAAGTACCTGGTTGTATTCTGAGTTCTTAATTCTAATTCATTGGACTTCATCTCCATTATTGTACCAGAATAAAGCTGTTTTAATTACCGTAGTTATATAATAGCTTTAAAACCTGGAGTGAAAGACCTCTTATTTTGTTCTTACCTTGTTTTTATTTTTTGATAATGTTTTGTCAATTCTGGATTTCTTTCCTTTTCGTATAAAGTTGGTGATTAGTTTTCCCATTTCTTTGAAGAATTGTTCCTGGGATTAGGACCTGAATTGCATTGAATTTATAAAATGATTTAGGTAATATTGACATTTGCAACTATATTTAGTCTTCTTATCCAGGAGCATTGAACTTTCTTCCATTAGTGTAGGTCTCTTTGGGTTTCTTATAGAAATGTTTCTTTCTATTAAAATCATTTTATTGGGGGCTCTTATAGCTCTTATCACAATCCATCCATCCATCCATCCATTTTGTCAAGCATATTTGCACATATGTTGCCATCATCATTTTCAAAACATTTTCTTTCTACTTGAGCCCTTGGTATCAGGTCCTTATTTTATTTCCCCTCCTTCCCCAACCTTCCCATCCTCATGCACTTTTGATCATTTATAACTTTAACCCCCATATCTTACACAGACCACTATCTCCCTTCACCTACCTTTTGGTTATTTGTCCCTCTGGGGTGTGTGTGTTAGATGTTGATCATTGTGATTATTCCCCACTTCCACCACTCATTTGCCCTCCCCTCCTGGTAGCTCATTATTGGTCCTGAGGGGTTTATCTGTCTTGTATCCCCTCTGTTTCCAGCTCTTATCTGTGCCACTGTACATGCTCTGATCTAGCCAGATTTGTAGAGTAGAATTAGAGTCATGATAGTGGGGGTGAAGAAGGAAGCAATAAAGAACAAGAGAAAAGTTGTATGTTTCATTGGTGCTATCTGTTCCTTGTGACCCTTCTGTAAGGGGATGTCCAATTGTCCACAGTTGGGCTTTGGGTCTCCACTCCATCCTCCCCCTCATTTAACATGGCTATAATTTTTTATTCTGGGTCTTTGATGCATGAAAGCTGATCCCATCAACACCTCATGGTCACATAGGCTGTTGTGTTTCTTCCATGTAGGATTTGTTGCTTTTCAACAAAGAGAACTTGTTTATCTTAACCTTTAAGACCCAGATGCTGGCCTGAGCCCTGGTGGCATAAGTGGTTGAGTGCGGGACTGTGGCCCACTGGGTTGGTGGTTCAAATCCAGCAGCAGCTCTCCAGGAGCAAGGCTGGGTCTCCCACTCCCACCAGAGGGCAGTGATGGCCAAAAAAAAAAAAGACCCAGATGCTATATCTTTTGATAGTTGGGCACCATCTGCTTTCTTCATTACATTTGCTTATGCACCCATTTTGTCTTCAGCAATTGTGTTGGGAGGGTGAGCATCACAGAATGCCAGATTATTAGAACAAAGTGCTCTTGCATTGAGGAAGGGCTTCAGTAGAGGCCCAATGTCCGTCTGCTACCTTAATATTTAACATATAAATATATGTACATAGATCTACTTTCCTACTGTTACACATAATTATATTTACTTATGTACATGCCTATAATTAAATCTCTATAAATGTCCTTTGCCTCCTAGTTCTTTCCTGTATTTCCTTTTACTTTTGTCTTGTCCCACTATCATGTTCAACATTCATTCTGCCTTCATTAATTCCGTAGAAGTGTTTCATAGTTTCATTAGTATATGCCTTTTGTTTCTCTAGTATGATTTATTCCTAGATATTTTATCTCTTGAATAATTATGGAAAATATTATTGTTTTTGGTGCATTCTCTTTTATATACAAGAGTTCAACTGATTTCTGTGTGTCGATCTTTGTAGCTGGCTACACTGTCACTTTTTCAATTTGTTCCAGTAGTTTTAAAATTGAATCTCTGGGGTATGCTTTGTATAGAATTATATCATCTGCAGATAAAGTTTTGTTCCTTCTGTATCAACATAAATGCCTTTGATATCTTTTTGATGTCTTAAAGCTCTGTCTAAAACTATTTGCTATAACTGATTTTGTTCCTTCAAAGTGTTATCCTGGTCTAATATTTTACTGTTAGTCTTTTGAATTTCTATTTGGTGGTGTGGGATTATTTCTAGGTTTCTGTTTATTTTGTCAAATTGTTCTCGTAGTGCTTTCCTGAGTTCCTGCATTGTCTCTTCTATTTTTCTGTAATTCTATCAATTCTTTTCTCCACTCACTCACAGTAGCTGGAGATTATCTTCCTAAATTCCCTTATGGGATGCTCTAATGTATTTTATTCCTTCAAATCCTCCCCTGGGTCCACATCTGTATTTATGCCAGTTAATTGAATTCTTTTCTTTTGTTTCTATATATGAGTAGAAATTGCTGCCTTAAGAAAGAAAGAAGTAAGTAAAGACATAGCATTGTTTTTTGTATTTGTCTCTGTGCAAAAAGGAATTCCCATGCACTTCTTTGTCTTTTTCTGTTTGTTTTTTTTTTGGTGGGGGGGGGGCGGTGCATCACTGCCTCTGATGATCGTGGGTGCTACCCAGTGCTGCTCCTGAGAGCCGCCGCTGGATTTGAACCGCCAAACCCGTGGGCTGCAGTCCCGCACTCAACCATTTACAACACCGGGCCTCAGTCCCCCACATGCACTTCTTATAGATCCTGGATAGCCGATTCTGCACTAGCCCAGAGCCAGCAGTAACTAGTGACAGAAAAAAAGTATTGTCTCTATCAAAATCCTCATTTCAAGACTAGCTCCCAAGTTCCTCGGGGGTTCTAAGTAATGATCAATACAATCAATATGACAGGGGAGAGAAGAGACTATCTAAAACACTGCCTGCGTACCCGGGTGAGCTATTTTGACTGACCCTGTAAATCAGAGTAGGCTCTAGATTCTATTTGGATGTGGGATGACAAACAGGGAGGTGATGTCACTTTGAATTCTGGGCCCACGGAGAAATGCTCAAGCTGTGCTAATTCTCACCCCTAAGATAGCGCCTCCCCAGGGTTGGCCTGTCTCCCGGGGGCCCCAGGGAAGTTCCACAGCCCAGGCCCAAAGAGTTCCTACCAGGTGTTGGGAACCTGTTTACAGCCGATCTAAACTCTCTATCCAGCTGGAGTGTAGTTAGCTGATTGGGACTTTCTCAGCCCCAAGGTTCAAATGCCAAGTTTACACTGAACTCTCTCTCAAGCATGTTCGTGGAGAAGTGCTAGTGTCCTCCGTGTTGTTATCTAGGGGCTCAAATGCATATTTAGGGCTCGGAATTTAATCTTTCATACACGTCAGTTTTTTTTAATGTGACTTTTGAGTTACTTCTTTAGATAATTGTTGCTTATCATTGTAGTCATGGCACAGTGCTTATGATAAAAATAAAAGTCAGTTTCAATATCCTGAAAGTAAAATGTGATAAACCACTTACTCTGTTCTCCAAAAACAAGGACTCTGATCAAAACTGTTTCTTAGAGCCATGATGATGACACTTTGTTGCTTTAATGTCCTAACCTGTTGTTACTCTGAGTCTGTGAACCAGAGGGCCTATATAGAGTCGATGTGAATGAACATCAACTCATAGGCAGTAATCTCTTTTATAGAGCAATTAATACCAAGTCCCTGGGTTCACCTCGTTTCTCTTTAGAAGCAAGGTGGATTCTGAATCACACTGTGTAGAGAATTCTCGTAAAAGCCAGCGAGGATTTGTAAGCAGGCATGCATTTAGAATATTTAAGGACAAATTCTGCTATGCAGCTCAGAGTGTCTAATTTTAACATTTTGACTTGCCTAGAAAATGAAGGTCACCCCTTTCCCTCCCCACAAGTTTCAAAGAGTGTTCACTGGTCACGCAGTGTGGGAAAGCCGTGAATTAGGGGGAAAAAAACACACGCACCTAAATACAGTCATTTTCCTGAAAGATTTTGTCGAAGATCCACTGAGGGAGCCTTAGGGTTAGGGAACGATCTTTTCCATCACTAAGAACGCTGCTAACTTGATAAACTCTCAGCTGCTCTTTGACAATAAACATGCACACAACGTGAAAGCCAACAGTTCCTCTGAAACTGGATGAATAGGAAATCTGGTAAACAAGAAAGAACAGTACAAGAACGTTCTACCAAGGAGATACAATTTCTCTAAGGAATGTTGCTCCCCACTTACTCCAGGCGCCACATAAAACAAAAAATGAGTCATGGTTGTGTCACTGATTATTTTAAGAGATTTTATAAAAGTTAAGGATTGTTAAAGCCAACTTAATCTTCTGTTTTATTCCCCCCTTCAAATACTTGTAAAAATGTGATATGTAGCCTTAGTGAAATAAATATTAGAAATTAAAATATGTTAAAAATAAAATGTCTTAAAAATGTTAAGCATCCTTCTCCAATTTCATTCTCCCTCATCCCAAACTTAAACTACATTGTTATTTCTGCATTCCATGAATGTTTTATGCATCACACACACACAGGAACTTCAAAATTTTGGGGGACAGATTATATTTTAACATCATTTTCCATGAATCTTGTGGCGCCTACATCTATATCCAGCAATAAAGTTTAGAGCCGTCTTTGCATATTTTATATTTCAAATAAATGAGACTGTCGCTAGTTAGTGTCTCTTGCAGGACTTTTCTTTGACTCTCCAAGTGTACATAAACGTGTTGCCTCATTCGGCTCACTTTCCAGCAGACTGCTTATCATTTATTTGATCTTGTTAGGCAACATTTTGATTCCCAGATGAGGATTTTCCAGGCCATCTGCTCTACAGAGAGGTGTCCTGGAGGCATGGTAGTCAGGAATGGGGCTGCAGACTGCAAGGCCAGCGCCCTTGGGAGAAAGATGGACCCTTTCTGCTACCATCAACCGACAGTCTCAAACTCACAGGGGTCGTTATACCCTGCCCCTAGGGTTGCCACGAGACGGCATGGACTCGATGGCGGAGAGTTTGTGTTTTGGGGTGCACTTTACCGAAGCAGGTCGCCTGGTCTTCCTCCCGCGGAGCCACGGCGGGGTTCACACCGCCGCAACCGCAAGCTTGACCGCTGCGCCATTAAGATTCCTGCTTAATGTAGTCTATGTAGTCTTTTGTTTCTTTTCTTTTTTTTTAATCGCTTTATTGGGGACACATACAACTCATCACAATCAATACATACATCCATCGTACGCAGACCACATTTGTACACTTGTTGCCTTCAACATTCTCAAAATATCTTCCCTCTACTTAGGCCGTTGGCATCAGCTCCTCATATTTCCCCTCCCTTCCCACGCCCCCTCCCCCATGAACCCTTAATAATTTAAAAGTTATCATTATTTTGTCATATCATACACTGTCCAGTATGTCTCATCACACACTTCCCTGCTGTCTTACCCCAGGGAGGAGGTTATATGTAGAGTTCTACAATTGGTTCCCCTTTTCTATTCCATCATCCCTCCACCCTCTCGGTATCACCATTCTCAACACTGGTCCGGAAGAGATCATGTGCCCTGAATTCCCCATGTTTGGCTCCTATCGGTACCAATGTCCATCCCCTGGTCCAGCCGGATTTGTAAGGTAGACTTGGGATCATGATAGTGGGGCAGGGGTGGGTGAGGGAAGCATAAGACCTAGAGAAAAGTTGTATATTTCTTTCTTTTTTTTTTTTTGGCATTACTGCTCTCCCATGGTGGGAGTAGGAGGCCCAGCCCCACTGCTGGAATTGAACCTCCAACCCAGTGGGCCGCAGTCCTGCGCACAACCACTACACCACCGGGGCTCAGCGAAAAGTTATATATTTCATTGTTGCTACAATGTACCCTGACTGGCTTGTCTCCCCTTTCCACCTCTCTGTAAAGGGATGTCGCTTCACCTATTGATGGGCTTTGGGTCCCCAATCTGTACTCCCCCTCATATATAATGATGAAATTTTTAGTTCTTTGATGCCTGATACTTGATCCCTTCAACAGCTCATGGTCACACAGGATGGTGTGCTTCTTCCATGTGATTTTTTTTTGTGCTTCTTTTCATAGAATTTTAGCTCACTCTTTGTCACAGTACTTAAGTGCTGTATTTCAATTTACTCGAATTAACAGAATGGTGGACATTTTGAATTGTTTAATTTTCTCCTATGGCAAACATTCACTTACTATAAATATTGCTCAAATGAAGATAATTTCTGCACATGCATGTACAGATAAATTTTTCACATGTATAACTATGGACTAAGGTGAAATAGAGTTGCTATGTCTAAGGAAGTATTTATTTAAATTAAAAAAAAAATTGGTCCCCTCAAAGGATAAGAGTTCTGTTTCTCCATACTCTGAGTACTATCAAATGTTTCTACTTAAGCACTGGTGCAAAATGACATATTATTGTTCTGATTTTCATTTCTTTGGTTACATTTGAGGTAAAGCCTCTTCTCATTTCTAAAATTGGCCCTTTCTTCCTCTTCCTTTTGAGCGTCCATTTGTATCTCTTCCTCATTTTGAAATTGCTTGTTCAAATTGGTATATAAGAGCTCTTTGTATATTAGAGAAATTCACCTCCTTCTCATCATTAGTGTCTTTCTTTAAATCAGTTTATTGCCTTTTGACTTCGCCTTTGCTATTTGCTGTGCGCATTTTTTAATATTGTAAGTTTGCCAATCTTCTTTGTGTCTTCTGGAATGTATCATAGTTAATAAGGCTTTTTCTCATTCTGATCATATTTTCATCTGAAATTTGTGGTTTCATAATGTTGAATTTATACCTTTGAATCATTGGAATTACCATAAAAGGAAAACAGAGCTAGCTAACTTTATTTTTCCCCAATTGATTATATTTTTTCTGGCCTTGATTGGAAATGTTTTTTGTAATTTATATTTTGTTCTTTATTATGATACAATTTTCTTCTGAGTCATCCCATAATACTACCACCTACTTTTAATTTCTATGGTTTAATATCTGGTAAGATTTATCTTTCAATTTTAAAAAATTTAGAAATGCACTGAATTTTTCAAATTGTCTTTTAAATTATACCTTAAGCTGTCAAGCATCATTTTAGAAAATTTCACCCTAGTTAATTAAATCAATTAGGTGCTTGTTTTGGACAGTTTGTGGATAGAATAGGAATTATACTAAGTGTAAAGTAAGCCATGTGTTATAGAAGGGAAAAAGTTTTAGGCAGCATTCTAATATAAAGCAAGTCTTTGTACTAGCTCCACATAAAAGTGGTATAAACTTATTGTGAGTCTGGATTTGGGGTTTGGATGACTTTGGATTGCATTGGATTACTGACTGCAAGATTGGATGTCTTGGGCTTGAGCCCCGGTGGCATAGTGGTTGAGTGCGGGACTGCTTCCTACTGGCTTGGCAGTTCAAATCCAGCAACAGCTCTCCAGGAGCAAGACTGGGCCTCCCACTTCCACCAGAGGGAAGTGATGCCTTGAAAAAAAAAAGGTTGGATGTCTCAACCTACCAAGCAATTCCTGGGAGAAGATGAGGCAGCCTGGCCAAGCAATTCCTGGGAGAAGATAAAGCAGCCTGGCCCTTTAATATTTAAAGGTCCAGAAACAATATGGGACAGTTGTGTCTCATTAGGCAGTGGTGGGTTTGGGTTTCTTGCTCATATTTGGTATAAAATAAAAGCATGAGTGGACTCAGTGATTGCAAGCTGATGCTTTAGTCAGCTGTTTTTTATCTGCAAGTTTTTTTATGGCAAGTTTAATTTTCTCTGTAGGTTAAGGTCATTTTTAAATGATTTTGTGTGTGTGTGTGTGTTTGGTATCACTGCCCTGGTGGGAGTCGGAAGCCCAGCCTTGCTCCTGGAGAGCTGCTGCTGGATTTGAACTGTCAACCCTGTGGGCTGCAGTGCTGCACACAACCACTAGGATATCAGGGCTCAGCCAGTTAGAGTCAGTTTTAGAGTCTTCTATAATAAGTGCTTTGAGTCTCAGTTATGTTCTTAATAAAGCACTCTGATGGGAATTTGGTGAAGGATAGAGGTGTACGGTGGAAGATATCAGAATTTCTTCACCTATTCAATAAACCTCATGGTGTGATGAAGATTCGGCTGGCAGTGCTTTCTTCAGTCTTCTAGAAGGAATATTCTTGGTCTCCATCATTGACTGAGTTGCCTTTATCGTAGAGACCTCTTGATTTCAGGCCTGTGTGGCCCTGTGGAAAAGAGCTGGGGTAGATGGAGCTCAGGGCTCATAGCCAGCAGCAACTCCCCCATACCTCTTCTGCCTCCAGCTCCAAAGGCACCAGCCCCCTTCCGGCTCGAGGCTCGGGTGACAAGTATGTCTGCGTGATATTTAAGGTGTCCAAGGGCTATTGTAGGACCATCTGTTGAATGACCAAAAAGGTGATGACAAAAGTGTATTGTTCTCTCTCCCAACCCACATTGTGGGGTGTTTAGGTTCTTCTTCAAGATAGGCATTTCCCACATTTCTGTTTACAACACAGGGCTACAATGTAACACGTTAGCAGTCATAATAATGCATGGCTGCATCAAGAAACAGACAAACTCTTGAATAAAACCAGCCTTTGTGGTCTTCAAACAGCTGCCATGTCTCAATCACCTCTGCGCAAGCTTGTTATTTGGTAGCCAATGACCTTTGAGTGTGAGCTTGGCTCCCCAGTGCTCCTGGAAGGGAGCCAGTCGCTTTCCCAGAGTGCATAGGGAGGATCCGGACAGCTGTGTTTGTCCAACTGTTTGATGTCACCTCTCTATTTAGTCCATGTACAAGCTCTGAGAAAAGAAAACCAACCAACCAAAAAAAAAAAAACCCATGCAGTTCTGAAATGGGGGGGAAGAGAGGGGGGAGAATGACTTGTTTCATTTTTATGAAAAAATACCCAAAATTATATTGGGTATTATTCTCAGGGAGTCCAGGAATCTAGTCAGGAAAAGGAGACTACACCGAGATTTAGGGGTCTTGATTTTAAACTAAAACCTGCAACTGCTTGAACTGGTCAAGCTGTAGAATTTTCATCAGATGAACAAGATGGGGAAGTTGCCAGAGGAGAGCAAGCTCAAGGTAACAGAATGTCTCAATAGAGTGAGGATGCCCTGCAGCTTGTTCGCAGAGGATGAAAGAACGATCCTTCACCCTGAGCTGTGGTGTGCTGGTCATTGACCTGCAGTCTCTCTCGAGAACAGCCTTCAAGGGCTGACTCTAGTGTGACCCAGGTGTGTGAGCTCTGGGCTCAGTTTGCCGACCTGTGTAAGTGGAGAATCAGAGTTCTTTGCACAGGTCTTAAAGTATTTCCAAAGAATGGCCTCTGGGAAAGATTTCTGCTCATTGGGAGCCTGCACACACACACACACACACACACACACACACACACACACACACACACCCAAGAAGTCGTTTTTCGAATGGCACAAGGGGAGGCGATAGGGTTTGGAAGATGTGCTTCAGCGTCATATGCTTACACCCTCCCTTTTCAATTTGTGTGCTAAGAAACATATTCCAAGAAGCTCAACGATCTGGTGAAGAACCAGCGTTAAGATTGGAGGAAGATTCATTAGCAATCTGCATTTTGTAGAAGACATTGCTTTACTTGCTGAGAGTGAAGAGGACTTGAAGAAGCATTCACTGATGATGATTAGACTATAACTTTCAATAGGGAAAGCTCCTCAGCATAAAGAAAAAAAATCTGTAGCTTTGCTTCTTAGCTCTTTCCTATTTCGTTTTATGTTCCTCCTTGTGTCCTCCCTCCTCCTCTCTCCTCCTGCCCCCCCCCCTTTTCTGCCTCTTAGAAAATCCTCTCAGCTAGATTGCTGTTGCTCAGACACCACAGGAGCTCTCCCTCAAAGTGAGAGCACTTTGTTCTAACAACCTGCCATTCTGTGATGCTCACCCTTTCAGCCATCGCTGAAGACAAAGCAGATGCAGAGGCAAATGTGGTGAAGAAAGCTGATGGTCCCCAGCTACCAAAAGATACCGCATCTGGGGCCTTAAAGACTTGAACACTTGAAGTTAAGCAAGAGACCATTTAGCAGAGAAACAAAAAGCCCACAGGAAAGAAGCATGTCAGCTTGTGGGATTACGAGGTGTCAATGGAATCAGGTAGCGGCCCCAGAAGATCCCAAATAAACGCATAAAGAAAATAATGTTGAGAAGGAGGGGAGTCGGAGCCGAAATCGCCCTGTCTGTAGACAATGGGACATTCCGTCCCCTCACAGAAGTGTCACAGGGAAGGAAGGAGTCAACCAGAGTGCAGTATAGCACTGATGAAGCACACACGATTCCTATTGTTCTCTGAGGCTTCCTCACCCCTCACCATCATGACCCCAGTCTCCTGTCTTTCAGTTTGACCAGACCAGAGCATGTCCACTGGTACAGATCAGAGCTCATGACACACAGAATCCAGATCAGATAAACTCCTCAGGAACAAAAAAGGGAGCAACGATGCCAGGAGGGTAGGGGGGATGTGAGGGGAGGAGCGGAGGAAGGGGGAACCAATCGCAATGATCAATACATAACATACAGTCTCCAGGGGGATGAACAAAAGAAATGTGGGTGAAGGGAGACAGCAGTTGGTGTAAGATATGAAAATAATTATAATTTATAGGAGTCTCTAGGAGGGGGGAGGGAAAAAAAGAAGAGCTGATACCAAGGGCTCAAATAGAAAGTACATGTTTAGAAAATGATAATGGCAACATATGTACAAATATGCTTGTTACAATTGATACATGGAATGTTGTAACAGCTGTAAGAGCCCCCAATAAAATGATTTTTTTAAAAATCCTCACAAGCGGACCAATAAGAAATACTATGATGCATGCTTGCTTCAGTGGCACATATACCAAGAAATACTATGATGAATGGAGAAAAGACTAAGTTGTCAAAGATTTCATTATATTAGAATCCATGATTAATGCCAAGGGAGACAACAATCAAGAAACCAACTGCCATATTGCAGTGGGGGAAAGCCTGCACCCAAAGCCTGTTTAAAGTGCTAAAGGGCAAAGATACCACTTTGAAGATTAATCTGTGCCTGGCCCAAGCCAGAGCACTTTCAATCATTTTGCTTACATTCAAAAGTTGGACAATTGGAAGTTGGAAGAAGGCATATTGCTGAAGTGAGGCATTTGGATTATTGTGTTGGCAAAGGACACTGAAGTGCAATGGATTGTCAGGAGAATGAAGAAGACTCCAACCAGAGAAGTGAGGAGGAGAAGACTCTCTCTATGCTTTGGAGATGTATTCTGAGAGACTAGTCCCTGGAGAAGGACATTGTGGTTGGTAAAGTTGAGGGTCAAAGGAAAAGAGGAAGACCCTTTACAAGATGACTGACCCGGAGACTACAACAATGGGCTGGAACCTAGTCATGGAGTAAGGACGAGACAGAGCTGGTCAGGGTTTCATTCTCTTGTACATAGGCTCTCAATGCGTTGGCACAGACTCCCTGGCACCTAACAACAGCAGAGTGATTTCTGACCTCTGAGTCTAAGCTTCAGTCACCTTTACCAAGTTAAACAAAGACCAAAACCTACCGGAGGGATTTTGACTTTATAAAAAAAAATTTATAAAAAGTTGACTTTAACTTCCTTAATGCAAGAACACTTTGTTCTATTGAATTAGCATTCCATGATGCTCACCTTCCTGTCATGATTGCTGGAGACAAAAGTGTACGTGTGCAATGGTGGTGAAGAAAGCCGATGGTGCTTGACTATCAATGATACAGTGCCTGGGGTCTTAAAGGCTTGAAGATTAAACAAGTGGCCATCTAACACAGAAGCAAAAAAACTCCACATGGAAGAAGCACACCAGCCTGTGTGATCATGAGGTGTCGAAGGGATCAGGTATCAGGCATCAAGGAACCAGAACTTTTATTATTATAAATGAGGGACAGTACAGATTGGGGTCCCAAAGTCCATCTGTAGGTAATGAACTTCTCCTTACAGAGGGATTGCAGGGAGGAGCCTAACTAGCTAGGGTACAGCGTAGCAATGATGAAACTTGCAACTTCCTCTAGTTCGTAAATGCTTCCTCCCCCCTCATTATCATGATCCTAATTCTACTTTACAAATCCAGCTAGAGCAGAGGATGTACACTGGTACAGGTAGGAACTGGAAGCACAGGGAATCCTGGACCGATGAACCTGTCAGGACGAATGGTGAGAATGGCTATACAGGGAGGGTGGAGGGAATGTGGGGTAGCAGTGGGAAACTGATCACAAGGATCTATGTATAACTCCCTTCCTGGGGGACAGACAACAGAAAAGTGGGGTGAAGGAAGATGTCAGAGAGTGTAAGACATGACAAAATAATAATGATTTATAAATTTCCAAGGATTCTTGAGGGAGAGGGCAATGGGGAGGGAGGGGAAATATGAAGAGCTGATATTAAGGGCTCAATTAGAAAAGTTTTGAGAATGATGATGGCAGGAAATGTACAAATGTGCTTGACAAAATGGATGGATGTATGGATTGTGATAAGAGTTGTATGAGCCTCCATTAAAATGATTTAAAAAAAATAATTAGGGAGCTGGTACAGGTTTAAGCTTCAACTCAAAAGAGTAGAGGGAGTTTAACATGCTGGACCCATGACTTAAAAATTTTAAATTCTAAGTCTGATTCTTTTCCATTACTGCCAGTAAAACAAATATATATTGAAAATTCAAAATAACCAAGGAACCAGATTCTTTGTGTGTGTGTGTGTGTGTGTGTGTGTGTGTGTGTGGCATCACTGCCCTGATGGGAGTAGCAAGTCCAGCCTTGCTCCTGGAGAGCTGCTGCTGGATTTGAACCGTCAGCCCCGTGGGCTGCAGTACCGAACACAACCACTACGCCACCAGGGCTCAGCCCAGGAACCAGGTTCTTGTGCCAGGAACACCATTAAAAACAAACAAACAAAACCAGAGACTCGCACTGTTCATGGTATTGGCAAAATTTAGATAGCAAGGTGAGTTATGATGGGTACTTCATCCTGCAAATGCTCCTGGGGTTTAGTGGCAAATGTGATCAGGATGTTCTTTGGAGGAGAAGAGCCTGAGAACCACAGGGCAGAGAAGAGCTGAGGGGTGTCTGGAGCCGGGGCAGCAGGAAGAGCCAAGGTCAAGGCAGCACCATGTTTGAGAGGCTGTAAGGAGATGGACCACTATGAAGGACAGAACTGATGAAAAAGAGTAACTCTAGAGTCAGCTAGAAGGGGAATGAGGTTGTCGCTGATCCTTCTCGTTGAATGTCTGAACTTTTCTTCTTTTTTAGTAAGCAAAGCCTGATTTTCAGATGAGTGCTTTGCTCCTTAGATGACATTTCTTCTACCACTTTTGCCCTTAGGTGTAGCCATGTGGCTAAGCTCAGACTGATGGAGATACAGGCAGAAATATCCTGGAGGAATCACTGAAGGTGCATATTCTTCTCCACCCTCTTCTTTGGTGGCATAGAATACAGATCACGTGGCTGGAGTTCCAGCAGCCACTTTGGCCTAGGCAGCAGCTTGAGAAAGGATATCCCATGTGGAAGAAGGAAGGTCGTGACCTGGGTCATTCATAATGCCGGTCAACAACACTACCTAGAGAGGTGTTTGCATGAGAGCGAATTTTAAACTTTTTTTAAAGCAATTTTGACTTTTTCTTTTGCGTTAATTGAACTTAATCCTACTGGGAAAAGAATGAGGTTATTGTGGGTCTGAGGTTCCAAACCAAATTGTTTGCATTTAATCCTTTATACAATAGTCATTCCTGCATGGTTTAAATCAATCGGTCACTTAATCATCAAATATATTTTAGGCATTTAACATGTCTTAGACACTGTTCTCAATTCTAGAGAGATGCTAACCTAGTATTCTGAAGACTGCTTTTGTGGGTCGCCTAAATTAAAATACAAGTTTCCTCTATAGTAAGATACTCATTTTACTCTGATTCATTACACACCATTAGAAAAGCAATCTTGATTTTCTTTTGGCAGCGAACATTGCCAGAGAGCCATTAGAGCATGCCAAATTCATGAGTGTGTGTGCCTGTGTTGAGAGACTAGCATGTGTTAAGGGAGATTTAATGACTTTAATGTTCTCTTAGAAAATATACTGGGAGCAAAAATAAGTCTCCTTATAGCTCCTCAACACACACTCCCTCCTAAGCTCTGAATCAAAGTAGAACTGCTTTCCAAAGTTGATTTTTACAACAAGCTGGATGTCACTGGTCCATGGACCATACTTTGGAGAGTGAGAGTCTAGGACATGTTTCCTGTCTCCTGAAGTGGTTTCCTTATTCTTTAATGCTTTCTTTGCATGCAACCTGAGCCAACATACATGACAGGCCAGGCACAAGAAAATCAAACAAGCAGATGTATTAACCCTACTTCCCCCACCCAAGGTAGACAAACAAAAGAAATATGGGCAAATCGAGACAGCAGATGATGTAAGATATGAAAATAATAAGAAATTATCTCTGTTTTGGGAGACATAAAGATCTTTATTCAACCATGTTATCTCACATGGTAACAAAAGAACAGGTGGTAACAGCCCCTCCTCAGATGTCTGGCACAGTATTCCCCTGGCAGCCAGTAATAGGGCCACAGAAACATCAGCTGCAGCTCTGGGTCTGATGGTCACCCACTAAGAGGTCATAGTTGGGGTTCTTCCACAGGATAACAAAATCTTCCAAAATGGGGGTGACCAGAAGAAACTCCTCAATAGCCAACTCCACCCACTCCCCGTGAACCAGCAACACTGGTGTTGTGTGTGTCTGGAGCCCAGTGATGGTCTTCAGCTTGTCAGCCTGGCCCACCACATCCATGGTCTGGGCCACGCGGACAGACACTGGCAGCGGTCGAAGCCCCTCATTGAAGGTGACCAGCATTCGGGGCTACGTGGCAGCCACCATTCCCTACAGTACGTAGTGCGACTTGCCTAGAATGATGCTTCGGACATCCAGGAAGGAGGTGAGCACAGTAAGCCATCCGGCCATGGCCACCTGATGACAGCTCATGGCTTCATGAGCTGCCGATCCCTGTGGTAGGGGCAGAGGGCGAGTGTGCCCTTCCCTAAGTGTGTCAGGCCCTGTGCCAAGTGCACCATGAAGAGGTTGTTGGGGCATGATCCTGGGCGAACTGGTGAAACATGGCAGCCAGGTGGACATGATTTGTACCACTGTCCACCCTGCCCATGGTGAAGATGGAGTTATAGGACACTCCTGGGTTGGCATCGTGAGAGAATTTGCTCAGGGTATCCAGGACATTGAGGCGTGGATTGGAAACAGAGATCAGGGCCAGCACCCACAGCACAGCCCGCTGGAGCGTGGGTTCCCTATACCTCAGCAAGTGGTCAAAGGTTTGCAGGGCCATCTCAAGGCTGATCTCCTCCCTCATGGCAATGAGGGCAATGCCCAGCACAGTGCCTCCTATGGGCTCCTATGCCAGCAGGGGCTTCCTTCTTGTCCTTGTCCTTTTTCTCCTTCTTGTCTTTTTCTTCCTCCTTCTCCTTGGAGTCAAAGTGCTCACTGCAGATGTGGAGCAGCTGTTGTACCTTCAAGACATTCCCAGACCCTGCGTAGGCACACACATCCAACAGTGTGTTGGCAAAGCTGCAGAAGGGCTCTGACATGACCTCCAGCACAGCCACGATGGCCTCGATGGGCCCGCCCTTTCCCGAGAGGAAGCCGGCGCGAGTTGGTGTCCTTGAGCTCCGTCTCTGACTTCTCCACAATGGTCTGCAAGATGGTGGAGGTGATGACCCCGTTGCAGGACCCCGTGGCTATCATCCCACAGGCCAACGTTGCTTCCCTTGTGACCTCCATATCGGACTAGGATCCTCCCTTCACAGGCAGCAGCAGTGTTAGGACATCTTGCTGGTTTGAACCTGCATGGGCCAAGCCGAGCCCAAAGATGGAGCCGTGTCTCATGGTGGTGCTGTTGTGCAGAACATAGTCTGAAAGCAGTGCCAGAGCAGGGTCACACTTGTTGCAGACGCCCGAGTTCACAATGCCGCAGGCCAGAAGGGCTCCAGACTTAATGTAGTCCTCGGAGGAGTACAGGTACTTGTCAATCCGGGTGAGGCCCCCATCCCTATCCCAGAGCAAAATCATGCCAAGAGACACAGCTGCATTCAACATGCCATGGTCCTTGCTCTTGTACAGCCATTTGTTGCCCTCATCAGTCAGACGCTTGTCCTGGCCAAAGGTTGCGTTCACAAAGCCCTTCACAAACGAGGAGGCCAGCTTCATACAGGCAGAGTCCACCTGAGAACCACTGCCCCCAAACCGGTTGTTCTCCAACTGGGTTTTGTAGATGTCGTGGGACACTTTGGGCTCCAAGATGTCCAGCGCCCGAGCCAAGGTCAAAAGGTTGCTGTTGAGTTGCACATTCGACACGATCTCAGTCAGGTCCGTGTACTCCTCTACATCTTCATTCAGCTCCAGGAACACCCCATGCCAGCCTGGCGTGAACGCCATATGCTTCTGCACGACCACATCCTTGCAGGAGGTAAGGATGTCTTCTACCAGCTCCGTGTTGTTGGGCATCAACGCCAGCCTCAGAGCCTCAGGGAAGCAGCTGAACTTTCGGAATACACCCAAGGCCCATCACAGGAGGGCTGAGTTCTCAGGCTCGGGCACATAATTCACACAACTGGTGAGATAGAGGCAGACTTTGGCGTAGGCATTCTTATCAATGTCCTTCTCCAGCATGTCCACCTGCTCAATTTCCATGAGCAAATCACTGGCCTCATGCTCTGCCTTGTGGCCATGTTGTGGGGGACAATCTCCTTCACTAGGGTCAACAGTGGCTGCCGCTGTGCCTTATCAGCCTACTCCAACTCCTGCCAGGCCTTCGCCACTTCCTCTGCCAAATGCCTACCACACTCATGTCCCCATGAGGCCAACTCTTCCTCGGAACCCACCAGGCGGTACTGGAGACACTCGCGCTCTCCACTCATGGTCATGGCCAAGACAGAGATGATGTCAGCTGCAAGATGCTCATTCTCTCCAGAGTCCATGTTTTCATAGATTTGTTTCAGTTTTGCATAATGTGAATGGAGAGATTTGAGAGGTTTGGGCACTGAAGTCATAGAGGTGGTAGAAGCACAAATCTCCCTCCGCAGTTCCACCAGAGCTGGCCAGTACAGGGATGTGTCTTTCTCCCCGAGGCGTTCCAGAAGCATCTCCGGTTCCTCCTGAAGCTGTTTGTCCTCTTCAGACAGCTGCTGCTCTCTGTCCTTGGCCCCAGCATTTTGCCGCTTCTGGTTCATGATGCCAGGGGCTGTCACTGGGGGCTGCTGAGGCAGTGGTGTCTTAACCCAGCCACCCTCCTCCATCGCTCATGAGCCAGCCTCCACTTCCACTGCCTAATAAGTTAACTTTTATCAAGGGTTCACAAAGGGTAGGAGGAGGGAGGGGGAAGAAGGAGCTGATACCAAGGCTCAAGTAGAAAGAAAATGTTTGGAAAATGATGATGGCAATATATGTACATGTGTGCTTGATACAAATGATGTATGGATCATTATAAGAGCTGTAAGAGCCTCCAATAAAATGATTGATAATAAAAATAGTAATTTTTGAATGAAACAAAAGAAGAATCTCTGAGTACAATAAACATATCCTTCTGAGTTGAAAAACAAACATACAAACAAGCAACCAAACAGTGATGTCCATTGGATGCCTGTCCTGGTCTAATAATAGGCATGTGACACACTTGGGGCTGAGACCTGAGTCTTTTCTTTGCAGTAGTCATTTCTAATACTAATAATTGTTGGTGAAACTAAAATGGAGCTGTGTGGTTGACAGAATGGGATGGGATGTTACATTGCCAATGCCCCTCGACCTGTTTTTAATGAAACCTAAAGCGGGGTCTTTCTGTAAATCAGTCCAGCCTGCTTGAGCAATGAAATTCTTACAATTCTTCCTAGGTTAGCATAGCTTCTAAGTCAATCAGCAATAAGCTTTTACATCTGTTTTATCAATATAAGGCAAGTTCTGCTGATAATCAGACTCAATGGTACCTTTCCACATGCGGTTTGGTGATACCTGATGCTCAAATCTGAATAAACCTCAACTAATAGATGAATTTTAATATTGATTCATTTTCTTTGAACAGCAGAGAATCTAACCTTTATTGAGAATTTACTGTGTATCATATTGTGATAAATATTAGATGCATTATTTAATCTAATGCTATCAGTAATTGTATATCCAAATCAAATTCATTGATATTGAGTAAATTTCAACTTATAGTGACCGTGCTGGACAAAGCAGAACTGGTCCTTAGGATTTCCAAGACTGGAAATCTTTATGGGAGCAGACTGCCATATTTTTCTCCCACAGATTTCTGGTGGGTTTAAGCTACTGACTTAAAAATGTCAACCTTTCAGTTAGAAGTTGAGTGTTTTAAGTAGTATGTCATCAGAACCCTAGACTGTATATAGTAGTTTTATTATGTACATATGTCACAATAAGAAATATAGGCTCAGACAAGCTAACTAACATAGCTAAGATCACAAAACAGATCTACAGATAATTCTTAGCTCCTACAAGAACATTAGCTAGTCTGTGGTGCTACTCTTAGATAAGGGGGTATTGGCTAGAGATTTTGAGGACGAGAGAAGATATTAAGTCAAGAGTATTGGCTGGATATTTTTAGACCCCAAACCCAACCCAGCCCATTGCCAGAAAGTCCTTATTGACCCATGGTGACACTATAGAGGAGAACCGTCCCATTGAATTCCAAAGCATTACTCTTTGTGGAAGCTGACTGTCATGTCCAGTAGTCGGTGTGCTTGAACCATCAACCTTTTGGTTACGGCCAAAGCCTTACCTACTGCACCACCAGGGCTCCCTGGCCTTTAGGGCAGTAAAAAGATTCATCTGGTTTTTCAGACAGCAGAGCAACAACTGTGGCTCACTGAGTTTTGAATTCACTGAGTACCCTCCAAACAAATGACCTTCAGTGCGGCATTTTGAAAAGGCATCATGTGGAATGTCATATAAGAAATGTGTTTAAACTGTCTCTGAAAGGCAAATGTAAACTGCTTGCTTACAAGCCTGTCTTCCTTCTCCACGATGCAAAAGTGAGCACATTCCGTATGGCGAGGTAAAGGGCCCCTCAGGAGCCTTGAGTCACACGGACTTTAAGGAATGATGAATCAGCAAAGTGATTCATTAATGACAAGATGTGAACTATTTTAAGAAATAGGATCTCTAGAGTCTTAGCGTTGGAAGGGACTTTTAAAAATACCAAGTTTTCCCCAACATTTCTAGTCAGAGACAGCCATCTCCTGTGCCTTTCCATTACAACTGCCTCATCAAGCAGCATGCTCCTTTTGCCAACAGATTGACTTAGAAAAGTTCTCTCCATATTAACCACAGATCTCCTCCTCTGTCCTTCCTTAGGCTTCATTCTGCCATCTCCAACTGTACAGATTCTCTCTAATATCGTCTCCCCCCAAAGTGACCCTGTTTCTAAGTTCTAAATCTGAGGTTGCTTACTACATCTCATTACCAAACTGGGGAGTGTTAGTCAGGGTTCTCTAGAGAAACAGAACGAGGACATTTGTGATTATGGATAGATAGATAATTAGATACAGCATGAGGGAATATAACAGCTAATTAGTCCACATAGTAGTACAGAGGGCTCTGTGCAAAACTCACATCCATGGAACAGTTAATATACTGGTAGTCCTCTGAGTCTTCCCTACAGCAATGCAGGCAGTCCAGTCACAGGCAGCAAACAGCAGGGCAGTTCACCAACAGTCAGCCACTTAGGAGCTTAGTGAAGGAGACTTGGATGGGATAGCAAATTCAAGCAATACAAGATGACAGATCCGCCAACCACAAGCTCAAGCAATGCACACATCAGCAATGCGCAAAGCAGATCTTGTAGGAACCTCAAGCTCTAGCAACATGATCGATTGGTTGGCTGTCCCACAGTTAGTGTAGCTCACAAGTTGAAGCAGAGAACTGGCTAAAGCAACCAAATGCTGGTCCAATCACCAGAGAGCAAGGGGGGGGGCGGGGCGAGCCTCGCTGAGCCAGTCTCTTTGTCCTCCAATCAAACTGTGGCCTTTTTAACCTCACAGGTTCCTATTGGACAGCTTGGGACAATAAATCTACCTATCACATCGAGTAAAGAAGAGAGGACACCTATTTGAAGCCCAGTGCAGGGAGCCCTAGTGGCCTATCTGGCTGAACTGTTGGCTACAAACTTCAATGTCAACAGTTCAAACTCACCAACCCCCCTGTAGGAAACAACAAGACTGTTTGCTCCCATCAAGATTTTCAATATTGAAAACCTCATGAAGCAATTCTATTCTGATTGAAAGAGTCCTTATGAGACAGAGTCACCTTCACAGCAGTAGGTGGGTGGGTTGCTAAGTGTTTGAGGGCTCACTTATTTTAAAGGTGTTTAACCCAGTGACCTCTAGCTTGGAGCATCCAGCTACTTCTGAGCTACTGTGTGGGTAAGGGTAAGAGTTACTTGAGAAAGGCAAATGCTCTTGAGTTTATATTAGTGTGTGGAGCCTTCAAAGGATGGCTGTGCAAGGGAGTAAACTCATTACCATCAAGTCTATTCATCGCACCCTGTAGGACTGGGTACAACTATCCTTGTGAGTTTCCAAGACTATAACTTTACAAGATTAGAAAACCCCATTTTCCCCCTCAAGAGCACCCAACAGTTTCAAATTGCTGACCTTGTAGCTGGCAACCCAATCACAATACTGCCAGAACGCCCCATGCAGGTGACTGCTGTTTTCAAAAGCATCTCTTGCACATCTCGGTGTAAGGAGAGAGTCAAACACATATACCCTAAGCACTGAGTCAATAGTAGGGCCATTGTCCTAAAACTGATTAGGCTTAACAACCCAAAGCATTTGTTAAGAATACAGGTGACCAGTCACTGTGGTCTCAGCCACCTCCACCAGGGACTTCAAATGCCAGTGGGAGATCTTTGGCAGAGGCAGTTTCATGGGAGTTCCCAGTAGTGCGGTCAGGAGAAAGAGCATTGGTTTTCTGGGTTGGCTAACGGTAGCAATGGACCTCACTCTCCGTTATATCCAGTGTCAAATTTGGGCAGTAATTCCTGCCCAAATTCCTGCACATCTGGCCCAAGAGTTTGTCAGTCCCTTCTTGGCTTCCTCCCTCTCCTGGCAAAACACTGTAAGATTACCAAACACGCCACTGCACCACTAAGCGCATTGCACTGCTGTGAACTCCTGATCTTCGTTCGAGTTTCCCACACAATCTCCCACATGCCGGGTACTAGCTCTCAACCATAAGCCCTCCACGGAGGCCCCTGCTTTCAAGATTCCTAGGCCTTAGGGAGAGAAACGCATCTGAATCTTGAAGCCGGAAATCACTTGCTGAATATCATTTACTAGAGGAGAGAGTTCTGTATTTTTGTGAAGCCAAGGTATGGGAAGAGAAAGGGCAAAGCAGGGAGGAGGCATGGGGAGGCAGATGAGGGAAAAGGCGAGGAGGGGAAGGAAAGAGAACTAAAGCCAGCCTGGGGTGGCCGGAGGAGGGTTCGTGGGATGCTTACTTCCTATGGGTGAACTTTCCGTTCAACCGGTCATGTGACATCAAGAAATCCATTCTTCCTTGCCAGACCTCGCTTTCCTCATTTCTCAAATGAAGGGCATACATTAGGGAGTGGTTTCTAGTATCTGGTACCATGAGGACATTCTGGTCCTTGTTCAAGTTTACTGCCACACCTTCCTGGTGCCAGACACTAGCGCACAGCCACAAACCAGCCACGGGGGACCCTGCTTCCCAAGACGTCCATGGCCTGGGGAGGGAAGCACGTATAAAATAGCAGCAGCAGCAAACCATAGACAGAGAACTGTCCGATGGGGATAATACCATGACAGAAAATAGAGTAGGGTAATGGGGCAGGAAGGGATGGCGTAGGCACTGTCTTGCATCCTGCGATGCAAATGTGCCATTTAAGCAGAGAGCTTACTACCCAGAGGGAGGGAAAATACAGCCTGGTGATTCTTTGGAGGAAGGATGTTCCAGGCGTAGGGCAGAGCCAGTCTGAAATCTGGTATCCATCAGCAAGAAGCCAAGGATCCAGGGAGCAGGCTCACTGTGGAAAGGGTCATAAGTTTGAAGGGGCACAGGGGGAAATGGTTGGAGAGTGGCTGTCCTTCCAAGCCATGAGTTGAAATCTACTCCCAGTAGGCGGATGATACACACAGCGCTGCTGTGAAAGGCTGGAGATTCTATGTCACCCAGAGATGTCTTGGGAAAACAGCCCGGCTCTCCACCTCGAACACATTAATCCTGGGAAACGCTTCTCCTCTGACACCCTTGGGGCCGTCAGGTGTTGTAGTCTGCTCCATGGCCACCAGGTGCGTGGTCTTTTTTAACGAGAGCGTGTTGATCGATCGCAGTCCCTAGCACTGGGTTGCATTGTCTGTGTACCAGCAACATGCTGCTTCCACCTTGCCATCTCCTCTTTACGCCGCCTCTCTCCTCTGGGTGGTGGGGGTTGCACGAGCAGGAGAGGTGGAGAGTTGAGGACCTCAGAGTGAGGAAGAGGGGGAGGAGGGAAGGCTTGGGTCTGATTGGGCTCCTGGGCATTTGACTTTGAGGACAAAGACTTTGAGGAGGTCGGAAAGGAAACACATTTCATTTCATCTTGTGCTTTCAAATGCTGCATTCATTATCAAGAGTGAGGAGCAAAAACCCATCTCCTCCCACCTTTCCTGTATCTTCTCCAGGAGTTTGAATGCAAAGATAATTGGTGTCAGTGCCTATGATTTATCTTGTAGCTTACATTTAAAAATATTTGCAAAGCTGAATAATTATGTGTTGTGCAGAAATCATTCCCATATTATCTTCCAAAGCTGTTACGATGGAGCCTTGAATGAAGCAAAGAAGAACTTCTTACTGTCCTGGCCCCAGAAGGGAGGGGTGGTACTTGGGCAGGGCTGAGTGTGGGCTGGTCTATCTCTCCTCACCACAGAACCAGCCTTCTTGGAGGCATCAGCCACACTGACCAGGGGTGTTGGTTTGATTGCTGTTTGCTTCCCCCTCCATTCTCCATCCTTCATCCTGCCTATACCTCCCTTCTACGAAAGACATGGAAAGTCATAGAAAGACCTCAGATCTCTTCTTTCTTCCCTGAGAGACAAGACTGATGATGCCTGAAACCCAATGAAGGCAGTATGAAGAGAAGGTGGCAACTGCACATTCACAGAAAATTGCCCCACTTTCAAGCTGGGTTCAGAAAAGGCTGTGGAATGAAGGATGCTGATGCCAGACAGATCTTGGCTGAAAACTGAGACGACCAACAAAGATGTTTACCCATGTTTTACCAACTTTACAAAGTCATTCAGGTATGTGGGTCATAGCAAAATATGGATAATATCATGAATAATGGGAGCTTCATAATTCTGAACTGTCCATAAGCAGAACTTGTACATAGTTCAGATTCAAACAAAGCAATGCTAAATTGCATGGTTTTAAATCAGGAAAGGTGTGCACCAGAGTTTTTTCTTTTACCATATGGATTCATTCTATGTTTTGAGCTAATAACCAGAGAAGCTAACCTATTTGAAGAAAGCAGCATCACAAGTAGAGGAAGACTCATTAACAACCAGCAATATATATGACATAACTCTGCTTGCAGGACGAGAAAGGAACTTGAAGCACTTACTAATAAGATCAAAGAGGATAACCTTCGGTATGGATTATACCTCAACATAAAACAAACCTCCACCCACCCCCCGCCCTTTACCTGTAAGCAACATCATGATAAAAGGAGAAAAGATCAAAGGTTGGAAAGGGCTCCATTTTACTCAGTTCTGAGATCAATGCCCAGGGAAGAGTAGTCGGAAAATCAAATGATAAATTGCATGGGGCAAATCTACTGCGAAAGGCTTCTTTAAAGTTTGAAAAGGCCAAGATCACACTTGGAGAACTAAACTAAGCAGACACAATTCATGATATTTTCTTTTCTTCTTCTTTTATTGTCTATAAAAGATTTATATAAAAGAGCAATTGAACACTGAGAAAAACAACCCAGCCTGATCCAGTCCAAGGTCATAAGTCTGATATTAGCCCATATGTCCGATACCAGTCTATAAAGTTTTTTTCAGACTCAGGAAACACATACACTGACACCAAATTCAGGACTATTACAAGCCAGATAGATAGAATGCCTTTGGATCCAGTGGCTTTGTAACATCTCAGCGCTGGCAGGGGTCTCCACGTGTCTCCTCCGGCTTCACAGGTCTGTCTCCATTAGGATAGGTCCACGTGGCTTCTCCTCCGGGATGCCTCACAGGATTCAGCCTTATGTCTTGTCAGGAGAGCGTCTCCAAAAGGGTGTTGAAGCCATGGTATTTTCAATGACCTCATACACATGTAAAAGTCGTGCATTACGTAAGGAACACTGAAGATGAATCGATGTATTTGACTGGTGGTGTTGACAGAGTCTGCCGAATATACCATGGACTGGTAGAAGAAATGATAGATCCCTCTGGGGAGAATGACAGCTAGAATGTTCCCAGCAAGTGAGGCTGGAACAGCTTGCCTTCACATTTAGCACCTGTTCTTAGGGCAGACCAGTCGGTGGAGAAGGGCAGCAACAACAGAAAAGGAAGAAAACCCTCAGTGAGGTGGATCCATGGAGCCCGGTAGCTCCAGCAAGGGGCTCCAATCAGCAGTGGTTATGCTGAGAGCAGCCTGGTTGCCTCTTGTTGTCCTATGGCTGCCATGCTTCACGCCCCATCCAACGTCGCATAACGACAGCAGCAAGAGAAGGTTGCCACCTGTTTGCCACTCCTCCAGCTGCACGGAGCTTTGACTGACGCCATCTTTTGGTCTGACTTATAGTCCTCCATGGGGACAGCCTTCTATGTTTCTGACTCCAAAGTTCTCTGAGACCAGAGTTTTAATCACAGCGGTCCCTCAGTAACTGCACTATCAGGTAGTAGAGCATGAAATTGAAACAAAAAAAAATACACGCAAAAATCATACTCTGCCCTGTTTTTCAAGAGCAAAACCCCCATATACAAAAAAGGGGAAAATCAAGGGAGTCTGTAGGATTCCACGATTGGGATCAGTTACCACAGGAGAAGAAATCACCAAGGCTCCAAAGCCAGGGTCTAAAACCTCTGGGCAAGGAGCGTCTTAAATGTCAAAAGAGTGCTCTTCCCAGGTGAGGGACGTGACATTTCTTAAGTTAAAGACCGCCTATTTTAAAATCAAGAAGTTAAAAATCAAGCAACTACATCAATGTGAAGGGTAAGTAGTGGAGATCCAAAACCCATCCGCAAGTTAACACATTAAAGACCAGATAAAGTGGGGATCCATCAGCAGTGCTTTAATAATGCTTTTCTAGCGAGGCCTCGCAAGACAAACACAAGGCTTTCTCCCCCAGGGGCAGTTCCACCCTGTCCTGCTCAGGAGTCAGCAGAGCCTTGATGTCAGGGAATTTGTTTGGTTTTTGGTTCGGGGGTTTTAATCCCTGAATCTATAGTTCTCATCAAATGATTGGGTGGGATGAGACAAATAGGGCCTGTGAAACACTGATCAGGAAGAGTCCATTCTATCACTCAGAAGAAGAGACAAGTCCCAGACCATCCCGAAAAAAGAGCCCTCAGTGGAGAGTGTGCGGAATCCCCATCTGAAGTGGTAGTGGCACCAGGGACAGCAGTGCTGTCTCTAAAGACCATGAGATTATGCAGCTGAGGAATGAATGGGCATCCTGGTGCAAGGAAGAAGGCAGAGGTTGAGAGGCCACAGGGTAAGAGGGCGAAGATCCAAGGAAAGGAGCTGCTGGGAACCCAGTAACCTGGCCTGGAGTAACCTGTGGATTTCCTAGTAACTCCCAGAATTGAGAGGGTTGTCTGTAGATGCTGTGAGACCAGGACAATGAACTACCAAACTCAGCAGAGTAGTAGAGGGTCAAGGAGGAAGAGTTGGTGTCAGAAAAGGCTAAAAGAAGGAGAATATGTCTGACCTTTACCTGTGACTATCAGCCTTGGCCTGGGTGTGGACTTTTGTGGATTGGCATGGCTCTTATGTCACTCGAGATCAGACAGGTCCCCCAGGCCATTTTTTTCAGCACATCTCTCTCAAGAGCTGATTTTAAGGAACACATACCAAGTTTAAGCTGACAAGCTACTGAAATGCACCCCACTTGGCAGGTAGGTAAATTTGAGCATTAATTTAGAAAAGAGAAGACCCCCTATGAACCTAGTCTTTCACCTGAAATAATTGTCCCTGAATAGTTCTGACCCTAGATGAGTTTTTTACATTTGGGGCTTCATATTGTATAGACGTACCAGACACATCAGAGTCTTGCCAAAAGTTGGTCACGTTCAGCAGACCAGGAAGCATTTCTCTTTCTGGAGCTTGATTTAAGGACCGGCTTCCCTGAGATCTGGGGTTTTCTGGATCTTTTCTAGAGCCTGTGGGAAACAGATGGTGAACATGTAGTCATTCTCTTCCCCAGCTGATCATCTGGGCAAACATCCGTGGCTGACTGTATGTTTCCAGTGTTTAAGTCACGATGATTTTCTGATAGAAATAACTCAATTTGCATCTAGGGATAAGTAATAAAGTACAATTTTTAAAATGAAGTATCAATTGAGTGTCTTTGAGGTGAAGCATTTGGAACCACCATGTTCCCTATGAAAGTGACACTCATTTTTCTTTTCTTTCTTTCTTCTTCTTTTTTTGGGTTGTAATTTTTTAAATTAGGTACTTTTATTGGGGGCACTTACATTTCTTATCACAATCCATACATTCATCCATTGTATCAAGCACATTTATACATATGTTGTCATCATTTTTTTCCTTTTTAAAATCATTTTACTGGGGGATCACATGACTCTTATAATACATATATTCATCCATTGTGTCAAGCACAGTTGTACATTTGTTGCCGTCATAATTCTCAAAACTTTTTTTTTTCTACTTGAGTCCTTGGTATTGACGCCTCATTTTTCTCCTCCATCTCCAGCCTCCCTCCTTTATGAACCCTTGATAATTTATAGGTTATTATTATTTTTTCATAGCATACACTGTCTGATGTCTCCTTTCACTCGCCTCCCTGTTGTCCATTCCTCAGGGAGCAGGTTATATGTAGATCCTTGTAATTGGGGGTTTCGACTCCACCTCCCCTCCACCCTCCTGGTATCGCCACTTTCACCCCTGGTTCTGAAGGCATCATCTGTCCTAGATTCCCTATGTTTCTGATTCCTATCTGTAGCAATACATCTGCTGGTCTGACCAGATTTGTAAGGTAGAATTGGGATCATGATAGTGGGAAGGAGGAAGCATTGAAGAACTAGAAGAAAGTTGGATGTTTCATGGTTGCTACACTGCACCGTGGCGGGCTCATCTACTCCCCATCACCCTTCTGTAAGGGGATATCCAGTTGCCTACAGGTGGACTTTGGGTCTCCATTCGGCACTTCCCCTCACTTATAATGATATGATTTTTTGTTCTGTAATGCCTGACACATGATCCCATCGACACCTTGTGATCACCCAGGCTGGTGTGCTTCCTCCATGTGGGCTTTGTTGCTTCTGAGCTGGATGACTGCTTGTTTATCTTCAAGCCTTTAAGACCCCAGATGCTATATCTTTTGCTAGCCACCACCATCAGCTTTCTTTACCACATTTGCTTATGCCCCCACTTTGTCTTCAGCGATCATGTGGGGGAAGGTGGGCATCATGGAATGCCAGTTTAATAGAACAATGTGTTCTTGCATTGAGGAAGTACTTGGATACTCATTTTTCAATAAGTCAATTGTTTACCAAGAAAATCAATAAGGTGAGTCAATTTGCCTATAACTTACTTAAAAAAAAACCCCAACAACAACTAAAAACAAACTTAGAAGGTCAAGTTTGTAGCTCAAGTCTGCACCGAGGTGATAAACTGATCTGATGCCCTGTGTGACCAGAGAAGGTGGTCACAGGTCTCAGGGCATGTTGTTTGCCACTGCTCCTGCTTCTCACCCCTGATACCTTTCCAATTCATTACCATTAGGTCAATTCCAACTTAGAGCCACCCTCTAGGACAGAGTAGACCTTCCCTGTGGATTTCTGAGGCTGTACATCTTTGTGGTGTACAAAGTCTCATCTTTCTCCTGGCGCTTTTAAACTGCCAATCTTGTGGATCATAGTCAATGATCACCACCACATCACCAGGGATCCTATAGAAAATTACAGGATGTAAAACGACTTGAATGTGTTCAACCATCAGATTTGTCTTTTATACACAAAACACGCCAATTATCCGCCAACTCAGAGAGAGCCAACAGAATAGAACTGTTCTCCAGATGATGTTCGGTGACTCATTTTTCTATAGGACAGCCAGGCCTTTCTTCTGATGTACTTCTGGTTGAATTGACCTACTGTGAGTCATTTTCACAAACCTGGGTCTTCGAACACAAAATGCCAGCACATTTAAGAGTTATCCGTGCAGTTTTGAATGTTCTTAAAAGTATCAATTTATCATTTACTTTAGGAAATAGGATTCACCTTCTAAGTTTCATGCTGCATGCTGGCTTACTCTAATCCAGAGTTTACCTAGGTCATAGGTAGTGTGACCTGAGGAGATTTAACTTGAAAGGCTTACATTTGACTGAAGTAGTTCAGAAGCCTGATTACCTTTCACATTTGAAGTCTACATTTGAGGCCTTTGTGAAAGTGGTTCTGAGATATAGAGCACAGGATGCCCAGTTCCAAAGAAACACTGCTCCTGCTTGAAAGAAGCCAACTTTCATCAAAATGCTCTCATTCCTCCCTTCATCCATGGAGCCAGCACACACTGCCTTTGCCAGGCTTCCCTATCCTCCTCTCTCACTCGCCTGACTCAGAGCATTGGCCACTGTTTCCTGCCCTCTCCTCAGCTATTTCCCTCCTGCTTCTTCCCAGTGGGTGGAGATTGCACCATCCAGCCCACAGGTAGCCGCTGTTTGCAGCCCTGAGCTCCCAGGATGGCAGTGTGCTCACCCCAGCCCAAAGAACCCTTGTGGGCTCAATCTATTTCTCTGCTGGTTGCCAGCTGTGACAGTCATGTACTTATGTTAATTTTATGATTGAAATATAGGGGTGGAGTCTGTCCTGTTAATCAGGAGAAAGCCATTGAGTAGCCGATGAGGCCTCTTTGTGGGCATGGCTTTCACCTGAGACTCCTGGGAAATCTCATGATATTTCCCTCGTGAAGATGAGAAGCTATCTTTCCCAGTTGTTGGGAGTTAGTTTCAGAGATGATTAACCACAGGCAACACAGAATGGCGGCATCTGGGAGGCTGGAGTATCTGGTGGAGAAACCACACGGCTTTGCCCTGATGGAACCGGACCTCTGAGGCTGGGGCAGCCACATGGAGGCCTCTGCCAGTGATGAGTTGTTTCTGCCACCATGGGATGCTGTTGATGGACCCTGAGCCCTGGAAGCGAGGAGACATGGGGAGACCCCTGTCAGGGCCAGGACTCTGTAGCTACTGACCTGTGACTTCGTGAGTCAGAGGGAGACTTTATGGACTGATTTCGGGAATATGGGTTAATATCTGACTTGTGACTTTGAGCTGGACTGGGCTGGGATGTTTTCTCAATGTCCTGTTCCCCTTGAATATAAACCCATTCCTTATATCCATATGCATGGCTTTGAAATTTGTTCCTCTAGTCTATCCGGACTAACACACTAGCGTTTGACCATAACATTACAATGGCTTCTTTGATGTACCCACTGTATTTTGTTTGACAGGGATTCCATTCCTGAGAACTCCTGCCACAGAGAAAGGATAACAATGTTAACAAGGGTTGTCCCTTGGTGACTAGCACATACATAATGCAGGAAAACGTTGCCCGTGGGCTCCAGCTTCAGTGTGGAAGCCAGCGCTGTGGCTCTTCTGTCCATCCACCTCCTGGAAGGTTCCCCTCCTTGCTTTGCTCACCCTCACATTACCAACGATGATGTCCGATCTAAGGGTTCGTCTTCCCAGATAATGTGGAACCTCTTATGGATGATAATAATCACCATTAACATTTACTGGCCATTGCCTGGTGTATTGAGCACGATGCTACAATTTTTATAGGAATTCTCTCATCTAACCTTCACAGCCCCTTGTGAAGAAGGTACTAATAGACTCACTTTACAGCAAAGAACTTGAAGCAAACACACTCATACACACAAAAACCACACAACAACCAGGTACATCTTTCTCAAGGTCACTTGTGCTGCTAGTGGGATTCATACCCAGGCTTCCCAACCCCAGGGAGAGTGTTCTTCACGATTCCAGTCTGCTGGGGAGGATAATGGGTAGAGACCAGCGAGTGAGCAAATGAAGAGATGAGCAATAGCTTCCTATACAGTGAGCTTGACTGGGCAGGTCTTAGTATCTCTCTCACACACACCTACAGAGGTGACTTAACACAGGCTAAGAATTTGGTCTATGGTATTTCAAAGCCGACCCTGCTTTGAAATCTTAATTTCATCATTTCCAACTTGTGTGACTGTGTGACATTTTTTTTCTCTAGATATGTTTGTTCCCTCTGTGTAAAACTAGGGATGGGGTTATCCCAATGTCATACTCAGGGGTGTACAGAGGATTAAATAAAATGATGCATGTTAAACCCTTAAATCAGGACTTGGCAAATAATTAGTGTTCTATGAAACTGTATTGGAATGTATACTTAACAAGATGTTGGGGGAGTGTAGTAATATTGAAGCATACAACTTTCCTCTAGTTCTTCGATGCTTCTTCCTCCCCATTATCATGATCCCAATTCTACCCTACAAATCTGGCTAGACCACAGGATGTACTGGTACAGATAGGAACCAGAAACATAGGAAATCGGGGACAGATGATTCCTTCAGGACCAGTGGCGAGAGTGGTGATACCGCGAGGGTGAAGAGAAGATGAAGTAGAAAAGGGGAACCGATTATAAGGATCTACATATGACCTCCCCCCTGAGGTACAGGCAACAGGGAAGTCGGTGAAGGGAGATATTGATGGTCTAAGATAATAATAACTTATAAATTATCAAGGGTACATGAGGGAGGGAGAAGTAGGGAAGGAGTGGAAAAAATGAGGAGTTGATACCAAGCTTGGGCATAAGTAGGAAGGAAATGTGTGGAGAATGATGTGGGCAACAAATGTACCAATGTGCTTGACATACAATGGATAGATGAATGGATTGTGATAAGAGTTGCATAAGCCCCCAATAAAATGATTCTTTAAAAAGATATTAGGAAAAATACAGATAATAAATAGGATAAGAGAAAAAAAACCCAAATCCATTATCCAATAACTCTGAGAACACAATCAACATCACTGAATTTAGACACTGGTGTATCAGTGCGTGTCTATATGTTCAACAACAAAGTAATGAGATTAGAAATGGCGAGAGAGGGTTTGTTATATGTTCAACCCATCTTGAACCCTTTTACATATTGTAATCTATGGATCAATCATGTATGTGCTGAAAATACATCAAACACTCAGGGGGCAAAGGGAATAAATGGATGTTCATGTTTTGCATGGTTTGCCATGCAAAAAAAAAAAAAAAAAACCAAAGTTACCTACCCATTCACAAGATCTCTAGAGGACTTGAGCAGGGTGGAGATGAGACTTTCTGTAATAACCAGCTGAATTTTCAGATTATCATTTTGAGATCATCCTGTCCCACATTGCAACATGACCACAGAATAAATGTTAGTGTGGATCCTCTCAAGCACAGGTACCAAAAGAAGCATTTGAGTAGAAATAACATTATTTAAGAAGTGCAAGCAACTTCAGTAGAGAATGATCTGTTTTAAAAAGAGGAGATTTACAAAACCCACTGCCACCGAGCTGATTCCAATATTCTGATACAATTCCTACCATAAGATAGCATAGAAAAATATAAATTAATTTGAAAAAAGGATAGCATAGAATGGCTCCCTGGGCTGCTAAGACTATAGATCTTTCCGGAAATGACCGGCTCAGGATTCTACCGCCCCCCCCCCGCCCCCCAAGGATTGCCTGGTTGAATTTAACCCACCAAACTAGAGGGTAGCAAGACTTAACCCAGCACACTTTTTGAAGAGGCTGGGAAGGCAGCTATTAAGTCACAGGAAAACCAGCATGAGTGCAAAACACACATATCAGAATTAACACAACCCTGGGGGGAGGGAGCTGGTGTATACTCATACAAATATACATCAAGCTGAGCCCCGGTGGCATAGTGGTTGAGTGCAGGACTACAGCCCACAGGCTTGGCGGTTCAAATCCAGCAGCAGCTCTCCGGGAGCAAGGCTGGGTAGCTCCCACGACCACCAGAGGGCAGTGATGCCCTCCTAAATATATATATATATATATATATATATATATATATATATATATGTGTGTGTGTGTGTGTGTGTGTGTGTGTGTATAAATCTTTGAGTCATTATGGAGTCATGTAGCGAAGGACTGTCTGGAACTTGATTCAGACTCATTATTATTAACTCTATATGGGTTCTGAGACTCTGTGGCCATGTAATTTCCAGACCTGTAAGGTGAAACAAAGCCAATGAAAAAAACCACCAAACTCTACCGTTCTGCTTTTTGGAACCATTACAGTAGCTTATGCCTGCACATGACATGTTGTTAGCTGACACTGAATTGCCTCCAACAATGACAGTCTCATGGACAATGAAACGAAATACTATCTGGTCCTGCACCATAACCACAATTAATTGTGGCGTCCTTTACAGAAGCAGAATAACTTACTCTTTCTCTTGCAGAGCATGGATTTGAGCTACCGACTTAGTGGTTAGCAGTCCAGTGCCCCCAAGGTGTTAAATACTTGAATCATCTGGTCTTCTACTTATTTAACCATACAGCATGGGGTGGGGGCTGTGGGTGAAGGCGCGGGTGTGGGGAGCAGCCTCAGGTGTGGAAATGCAGATATTGAAGTTAGAAGTGGTCAGACTACATACAAAGGTCCAGGAGAGAAACTGCACACCAACCAAGCATTGATTCGACTAAGCCGTAGCAAAAAACATGCAAGAATCTGAAAAAGTCCCTGATTTGAGCCTTTAGGTCACTATGGCAAAGTCATATGAGGCTTGTGATTTTGTGTTGGTGTATTCCTTTTCGAAGAAGCAGAAGTTCTAAATTGCTAATTGACTCACAAAATATGCATTTTGGAGATTCACTTGAGATTAGCAAGCGACTTTCAGACCATTGATGCTCACAAAGTCAGCTTGTATCTCATCAGTCTCCCCTATTATTTCTCCTTACTGGAAATAGCACAACTTGGGTATTTCTTTAAAAACTCCCCGTCCTCAAGTCATCTTTCCCTGACCAGCTAAATTAAAATGTTCACTTTAATCTCAGTCCTTCCCAATCCTGGCAGTCATGGACTTATTTTAGACCCATTAGAATAACTACCCTTTCATCATATAGCAAATTATTTCTTTGGCTTGTTAAGTTGAATTGAGTGAGTCACAATTGTAGTGGATCAAGGACTCTACTGACCACAATGAAAAGTCTTTTATTGCTTCCACTAAAATTAAGAAGCAGCAGAAATTGGAATTTGCTAGGCAAAAAGTCCATCATTATCAGTGTCAATAGCTCCTGTGGAAGCTCTGAGTTGACTCAAAATTCCTCTAGGATTTTCCCTTCTCAAGAGAAGTTACCTTGTAAATAATGGCTAGTGTTCATATTAACAACAACAACTCGAACAACCCAGAGTATCTTTTCCATTTGTTAAATAAGACTATATACCACTCACCTGTAATGTAATAAAATGGCTTAAAATACTATAAACTATTTTTTCCCCTTGGAGGTCAAATTGGTGCTGCTTGAATGCTACTAAATGTCAATCTTCAGCTATAAATTTGTCCTGAGACCTAAGAGACGGAACATCTATTTATGGAGGATTAGCTGAGGTGCCTGTCATTCAGCGGCTCCAAGGGCTATGGAAAGGTCAGGTTCGGAAGTGAACCTCACACCGGGGCATGCATTTCAGGCAGTGACAGAGACGAAGGGGTCACAGAGCTCACTCACTGCACAGATGAGGAAATTGAGTTTGAAAGTAGGAATGTGATTTCCAAGTCCAACACATTTCCTGGGAAAACAGATGGCATGCAGGTCAGGGATGGGGAGGATGGCAAACAGACCCACTCTTCCCTGCCCTGGGCCTACCAGTTCTGTTGTCGACCCCAAAGATTAGGGCGTCAGCCGAGATAGGTTCAGACTTGCCACTCTGGGCAAGTGTAAATGTAGGGGTTCACAGAGTGTATTCTATGGGACAAAACTGAAATATCCTTTGAAGATAATGTTCTGTGGCCATATAATTCCTAGACCTGCAAGGTGAAACAAAACCAATTTAAAAAACCCCAAAACTCTACTGTTTTACTTTTGGGAATCTTCGCGGTAGCTCATGCCTGTAGATGTCACGTTGTCAGCTGCCCCTGAATTGCCGCCAACAATGACAATCTCATGGACAATGAAGTAAAACACTATCTGATTCTGCACCATCACCACGATTAATTATGAAGCCCATAGTCTTTTCATGGGCGGACTTTCAAAACTACATCACCAGAGTTTCTTTTTATTCCTGCTCTGTCTGGAGGTTCTGTTGAAAATTGTTCAGGAAGACAGCAACACACAGCTTCCATTGACAGATGGGTGGTGGCTGTTGATGAGGTGTATTGATCAAGAATCAAACCTGGATTTCCTGCATGGAAGTCACGAGTTCTGCCACTGAACCACCCTACTGCTCCCACTCTACTATCACAGAGGAGGGTATAATATGCAGCATTTCCCACACTGGATGGCAATAAGCCCTATTCTCATAAACCATCATATGACACTAAGCATTCACAAGAAGTCATTGGAAATGTTCACTTCCAATTCCCTTGTTTCCCTGTGAAGAAAGGAAAGCCACAGAGAGATCTTATATACCATGCTTCCATTTAAATGGAATCAATATGCCATTAAATTTAATCTTATAGGGATAGAGACGGAACCAGCTGCAAGGATCTACATATGACCTATCTGGAGGACGGGAATGGGGGAGTGCGCTGAGGGAGGTGTCGGGCAGGGTAACATATGACAGAATAATAATTATTTATAAAGTATTGAGGGTGGATGGGAGAGAGAGAGCAGGGGAACAGGGGAGGGGTTGGAGGAACCGACACCAGGGGCTGGGGGAAAGGGCGGCTATTTGGAGAATGATAACAGCAGCGGACATGCGAGGGTTCTTGTCACAGTACGTTTATTTATGTATTGGAAAAATGATGTAAGAGTCCCCAATAAAATGATTTTTAATTTAAAAAAATTTAATCTTATATACAATTCCTTTAAATTTAATCAAACCCAAGATCATGCCTTCTTCAGGTAACTACCTACCTAAGTGATAATTTCAGGGGGCTTCAAATTAGAATTCTGTATTCATGTGAGATTATCTATTTAATTCAGGTGACATTGCCTCAACTTGACCCTGCTTAAAGTGTATCTTGGGCTACAGAAGACAATAGAAGGGGCCGAGTTTCCTGGAGATTTTTGTACCACTATGGTCAATAGGTCAATGGGACTATACCATCCATAGCAAACTGCATTCCAGGGCAATTTGCTGGAACTAAACTGGATCTGCAAATTAATGACA
The DNA here is from genome assembly GCA_004026705.1 of Nesogale talazaci. NCBI lineage: Eukaryota > Metazoa > Chordata > Mammalia > Afrosoricida > Tenrecidae > Nesogale > Nesogale talazaci. The sequence continues at coordinate 19,358 of PVJH01007541.1, read as the reverse complement.
AAATTGTCATTCATTGCCTCCCTTATCATATTTGCTACATTGTAAATTTCCAACTGCAGGTGCCCCATCTGAAAATTCTCTCCTCCTCATAGTCCTCTTTGGAAAATAACCTATTCTGGTCCCAGATACTTTCAGTGAAGATGACAATAAGAAAGATTCAATACTGGTTCAAGGTCTGTTACCCAGACATTTATTTTCAGACTGTTTATTATTTCATGCAGAGCATTAAAATGTTTTTTAAAGAGAAAAGTTATCTTTTAAATAAGACCACTGTTCAAGAATGGCTCCTGTGGATTGATCTGGAATATACAAAAGCTCATAAAACACCACCTCCTCCAAATAGCCAGCTCTTACTAATATGATGTGATGTGACAGCTTCCTACCCACAGATCAGCTCATCTGAAAACTAATAAAAAGGAATTTAAAAACTCATCCCCTGAGCTAAGGACACCTTCTACATTCCATGAATTTCTCTATGTCCACCACAGGATGGCAACTTCACAAATGGTGAGGAAGATCAATATGGATTACAGCTCAAGGTAAAGAGGACCACAATGTAAAGAAGACCTCACACCTGGGCCAATCAGTACCGTGACAAATGGCGAAAAGCTTGAACTTGTCAGGGATTTTGTCTTGCTCCGAGCCACAATCCACTCCATGGAAGGAGCAGTCAGGAGATCCGATGATGTGTTGCACTGGGCAAGTCTTCTGCACAGGCCCTCTTTAAAGGGTTGAAAAGCAAGGACAGACCTTTGAGGCGCCTGACCCAAACCATGGTATTAACAAGAGCCGCATAGGCATGTGAAACTTGAATATTGACTGAAGAAGAATTGATGAGTTTGAATTACGGTGAAGGGTATTGAAAGGTATGATGGACTGCCAAAAGAGCAAACAGATCTGTCTTGGGAGAAGTACAACCAGAATGTTCCCTAGAAGCAAGGATGGCAAAGCTTCGTCTCCCATGCTTTGGACATGCTGTCAGGAGAGATCAGTTCCTGGAGAAGGTTATCATACTCAGTCAAGTAGTCGTAGTAGTTGTGTTGTCAGCTGCCAGCTAGTCATTTCTGAGCTATGACTACCCTATGCCCAACAGGATGAAACACTGCATAGTCCTGTGCTATCCTCACATTGTTTGTGTGCTTGAATCCATTGCTGTAGTCACTGTGTCAACCCATGCCGTTGAGGGACTTCCTCTTTTTCACTTTCCCTCCACTTTATCAAGCCCGAGGTCTTTCTCAGATACCCTCAGGCCCAGTTCCACTCTGACTACCTTGTGCGAGATCATTTCATGGGACATTCCTAGCCCACCCAAGTTGACATGAAACCTATTAAAAATAATTTTTATATGTACAGATGTGTTTGACAAAAATGGATATATGTATCCAGTAGAGGGGACTCTTATAGCTCTTATCACAATCCATACATCCATCCATTGTGTCAAGCACATTTGTCCATTTGCTGCCATCATCATTTTCAAAACATTTTCTTTCTGCTTGAGAAAAAATAATTTTTAAAGGAAATAGTTACTGTCAAAGTCAGATAAATATCATCTTTCTACCTGAGTGGTAGTTATATGGGTGTTCATTTCCCTATCATTTGTCAATCTGTGCATATAGGTTATATATACTTTTCTATGTGCTACATCTCACAAAAAAAGTAAAATAAAATAAAAAACATAAGTATGCAAAGATAAAACAAAACCAAGAGCTTCTGGACATAGCTAATACTTGTTAATTCCTTATATAATAAAAGTGGCATCTCAAATTCAATCTACTCAATAAATATTGTTGACATGAGAAAGAAGAGACTGAAAAATTTGACAAAAAATACATCTCTATAGACCTAGATACCATCAACAAGTTGGAGAAAATTCTCACAGCACATACAAGGGTCAAATAATAGTCATAATATATTAAGAACATTTCTAAATCTTTGGAAGAAAGGAAAACTGTAGTAAGACAACACAGAGATACACTGAAAAAAATGGTCAATAACTGTATTAAGATAACCAACTTTATTAATAATAAAATGTAAAATAGAAAAAGTGTCTTCTTTGAGATCAAGATAATTTTAATTAGTTGCATAATTATTCACTGGAATTATAAAATAAGGCTTTCCCCATCTTAGCGTGTGACTTATATCCCCATTGTCCCAAGGTGGTTGCACTGCCACGTGGTATTTTACGAGTAATCCAGGAGAGAGAAAGGAAGAGTGGCAAAGAGAAAAAGATACATGATACATATAAACTGAGTCTGATCCTGTTCATAGGAAGACCTGGGAGTGCTATGGAAGATGTTGGGTTGTAAGTCACAAGTTTGGGCATTCAAAACCCACCAGCAGTGCTGCAAGAGAAAGATGAGGCTATTTGTTTCCATAACGATTTACAGTCTTATGGATCCAAAGGAAGATTTCTATTCTATCCTACAGGGCCACTATGAGTCTGAATTATCTTAGCAGCAGTGGGGATTTGGATCCTAATTATCAGTAAGATGCTCTTTCTCTCAGAAGTCCTATCCCGAAACCGTGTCTCGGTTGCAGCTAAAGAATCTGAGGAGGAGTGTCTTATTTTGTTTTAAAGAGGGTTTTTGTATTTCTGTCCAAACTAAGCTGTGGTTATGTTAATAAATAATAAGAAAAAGCATATATTTCTTAGACAATAGTGGTGCCTGCTCCAGGAGGAAAGCTCCAAGAACAGTCATAGAGACACAATCAATTTTAATTAAAAGATTGAATGGAATTTTCCCTCTTTTAACCACTACCACTGCATCGATTCTGACTCATATTGATCTGTTAAGTGTTTCTAACATTTTACAATTCTGTAGGAGCACAGACAACTTCATCTTTTTCCCTTGGAGCAACTGGAGGACTTGAACCCCTACCCTTGTGGTTAACAGGCCTGTGTTGATCCAACACTAGGGTTCCTTTCATGCTATACTCTACAGAAATGAAACTTTTACAATGACTACAGAATACTTTCACATTTAAATGGGACTATACTATATATTTAATTTTGTACTTTTAAAATTTGAAAGTTAAAGGACCTCAAATTCTTCTCAACACTTATTTTTCTTTTTTCCTCTTCAGGGCTGAACAAATGATGGTACTATCAATTTCCATGTGGAAAATAGCCGCAAACATATACCTTTCTTATTCCAGGTTTTTGTGTCCGGATTTTGGTCCTCTGCATCGAGTCTCAGAAGGTTGAATTCAATATGCTGGTCAGACTGTGTAATCATCTAGTTGCTTGATTGGAGAAGAATCTGCTTCCCGCTTTACCTTACTTTCATGCAAATATTTTGAATGCTTTACTTTTTTTTTTCTAATACATCACTGCCCTGGTGGTGGGAGTAGGAGGCCCATCCTTTGACCCTGTGGAGCTGGAATTGAACCTCCATCCCAGTGGGCCACAGTCCCACGCACAGCCACTATGCCACCTGGGCTCAGCCCGAATGCTTTACTTTTTTGCAAAAAAAATTTTTTTGGAAAGAGTTCAGAAAGGGGATTTTGCAACACCAGAGATAAAGAAAATAAAGAATTCTCTCTGAAGCACAGACTTTAGGTGAGAATACATCTGAGAACAGAAAAACTCTGATAAGATGATAGACTTGTGATTCAAGTCTGAAGAAACATTTTCTAATCAGGATGGAGAAAAAATTACCAAATTAATGGCAACCCCAAAAAAGTAGGATGGCAATATTAATCTCCAACAAAATAGATTTTGAGGCAAAAAAAATTGTGAGATTAAAAAAGAGACACTATAGATGATTAAGGAATACATCAAGGAAGTATAATCACAAACATTTTGTAAACAATGGAAAATCCTTGAAATACTACCCAAAGCAATCTACAAATATAACACAGTTCCAACCCATATTTCAACTTTGCTTCCTTAAGAAATGGAAAAACTAATTAATAACTTTATATGTAACCCGAAGAACTTCTAGAGAAAAAGAGGAAACTTGGAGGCCTCTTACTTTCTGACCTCAATGCCTTCACAAAACAGCACCCAGAAGTGACAGCCGCTTGGTCATGTACAAGACTTGGTATACAGAATAATTGAAGAGAATTGAAAAACCCAGGGATAAATTAATCCATCGACAAGCAATTGCTCTTTGACAAAGGGCCAAAAAACATTAAATGGGAAGGAGCTAGTCTCTTCAACAAATGGGACTGGCAAAATTGGGTCTCCATCTGCTGAAGAATGAAGGAGGACTCAAGCCTCCCCCATGTACAACAGCAAACTCAAAATGGATCAAAGACTTAAAATGTAGATCCCAGAGCTACATCATCAATGAAAAAATGGAGAACTCTATTGCAGAGCACAGGCATACGATCAAATATACTGTAGGAAAGGCACACTGTAAAAGATTAGATGGGGCCTGGCCCAGGTGGCATAAGTGGTTGAGTGCGGGACTGCAGCCCGCGGGCTTGGCTGTTCAAATCCAGCTGTGGCTCTCAGGAGCAGCGCTTGGTAGATGCCACGACCACCAGAGGCAGTGATGCCCACCCCCAAAAAGACAGATTAGATGACTGGGACCTACGAAAAATAAGACATTTATACATATCAAAAGACTTCATCAGAGTTGACTATCCCTTGATGTATGCTGGACCTGATTAGGTTTCAACATTTTCTATATTTTTGTTTGGGTTGAGTTAACTCATGTTAGGGTGTATCTCAGAGGTGTTAGTCAAGTCATTGGCGGTCACTCTCTTGATGATGTGTGGCATGTTTTCCTATGTTTCAGTATATAAAATCAGGATTGATGAGCCTATAGGGGCAGCAAGTAGAATAAGGGTTTGGGAGTGGGAGGAAGGGTACAGTGGTGGGGAAGTAAAAGGAAGATAATGTCAAGGAGTCCAGGAAGAAAAAGAATGTTTGGAAACTGGTAGCGATTGTACAATTCTACTTGACATGATTGAACTATGGAATGATTTGCTATAGGTATTATTTCCCAATCACTAATAATAAAGAAGAAGACTTTATCAAAAGAGTAAAAAGAACTCACAGACTGGAAAAAAATATTTAGCAACAACATAATGGGCGAGAAAGTAATCTCTAAAATCTATTTAAAACTGCAATACTTCATTAAGAAAAGAAGCAATTAATCCAATTCATCAGTAGAATGAAGTTATCAGTAGAATGGACAAGCAAATGATGCTACGTACACACAATGGGACATAATGCATTGCTGAAAAACAATGACAAAACCATGGAACTCCTCATGACATGGCTGGACCTCTGGAACATTGTGCTGAATGAAGTAAGGCAATCACAAAAGGACAACTGCTGTATGGAGCCATTCATATACAGATAAAAACCAACCAAAGGCTGAGCCCCGGTGGCGTAAGTGGTTGAGTGCAGGACTGTGGCCCGCGGGCTCGGCGGTTCAAATCCAGCGGCAGCTCGCAGGAGCAGCGCTGGGTAGCTCCCACGACCACCAGAGGGCAGTGACGCCCCCCCAAAAAAACAAAACAAAAAACAAACAAAAATTTATATACCAAAGGGAACAGACTTTGGAGGTTTCCAAGAGAGGGAAAGCCAAGGTAGGAGGGGGAAGAAATGGATTATGACTAGCAGGTTGATAGGTATTGACCAATATGTGTTCTCTTAGTCCGGATATACTAGAGAAACAAATTCATAGACACTCATATGGGTACAGTTTTATATAAAGCAACAGTCGTCAACCTGCGGGTTGTGATCCCTTTGGGGGTGGAACAAGTCTTTCATAGGGATCGCCTGATTCATAAGTCCCAAAATTACAGCCATGTAGTAGAAACAAAAATAATTTTATGCTTGGGGGTCGCCTCAACATAGGGCCTGTATTAAAGGATCGTGGCATTAGGAAGGTTGAGAACCACTGATATAAAGGGTAACTGTACAATTACGAAAGCGCCGCTGGGGTCAAGATGGAGGAAGATGCGCGAGAACCTCGCCCTTGGTGCCTCATGGACGGTTGTGGGGACATCATCTTCCAAGCCATGGAAGGTTTTTGGAATTCTCCAGTGAAGTCAGCCACACACCACAAGGGAGTTTGACAATGATTAAAACCAGGGTTCCACAGTTGGGAGGCAGCTCTGCCCTTTGGAGAGGGCTGTTTTCCATGACTGACTACAATCTGGTTCAAGTCTGAGGCAAAGAAGATCCCTGGAACTCCATCGTGAGTGGTGCCTTAACAGGAGCCATACTGACGGCAAGAAATAGACTGGTGGCCGTGGTTGGGTCAGCTGCAATGGGGGGCATTCTCTTAGCTTTCAAGGAAGGAGCTGGTATCTTTTGACAAGATTTGCCTCTGCGCAGTTTCCCAACAGTCCTCAGTTTGCTGAAGATCCCTCCCAGTTGTCTTCAACCTAGTGACTATGGACAAGGACCAGTAAGGACTGTGTGTGGTCTCTGTATTGAGCCGAAGGAGCTAGTGTTCAAGAAGGATTTGGGAAGACCAAGTTTTTAAAACAATGGTGAGACAACTATGGCCACAGGGGCTCTGAGAGACAATGAGCACCTTTTTTTTTTTTTCCTACTTAAAGGAATGTGGAGGGAAGTTTTAAAGGATTAAAAACATTTATTTATTTATTCATACTTGGATTGCATTTGTCATCAAAATAAACGCTTAGTAGCATAAATAGAAAAAAAAATCTAAGTGCTTAGAAGATGAAGGGCCAAAGGACTGACACCAGTGAAGCATGGTCATCATTTCCCTGGGGATTTCTCTGTTTTTGTGTATGCTATTATTCAGTCAAAACTCCTGGAACTTTGGGTGGGGGAGAAGCATCCCAACTCAGTCCAGTCCAACGCCAGATGTGCAATATGAGCCCATATGTTTGATACCAATCTATAAAGCACTCTTCAAACACATGTCATGACACTGAATATAGGATGATCAGAGCCCAGGGAGTAGAAAGTCTTTGGATCCAGTGGCTGGTGTTGTAAGCATCTCAGTGCTGGCAGGGGTCTCTCCGTGGCTTCTACAGCTCAGGGCTCTGGGATAGTTCCATGTGTCCTGCCAGCTGCAATGTCTTCCAGGGAGTGAGCGAAGAAAGAGATATTGTCTCTTTCAGTAAGAAGGAATACAGGATTTTCCAGAATTCTCAGGAGAAAACCATGCCCACACAGAGGACTCATTGGCTGTATCCTGATGGACAGCTAAACTCCACCCCTTCACTCATAGTCCTCTCAAATGGACACCAGATTATGTAACTACCATATGTGTGAAGGGAAAGCTATAGGTCCATAAGAAGGAGACATCAGGAGTGGGGGGGAGTGGAGTTGGTGAGAACTGGGAATTGGTGAGTGGTTTGAACTGTTGAATGGAGAGTTGATGATCTGAAGTCTTAAACCCCCACCATCAGCTACTTCACAAAAAATAAAATGGAATCATTAAGACAGATGAGAAAGACTCAATGTCTTAGTAAAGAGAGAGAAGAAATATACCCCTAGAATGGCCATGATGTGGGATCGCAAGACAAGTACATAAGCACAGTTACCAAGGACACCACTCCCGATTGAAGCAGAAAAACTCCCTGGGAGATGTTGAAAAGAGAAAATGGTTGGAATGATAGCATGATCCTTGATGTCTTTTGAAAATACGGAAAGCAGATTTCAACAAAAAGTTTGAAGCAGTGAATGTTAATTTTCTGGTTGGCCAGTAATGTAGTCATCAACTTCATATAGATGTTTTCATTTAAATTAAATCAGAATTTCAGTTTCGCAGCATAAGCCTTACCACATTGTCACTACTCAGTACCATACTGGCCAGCACAGATAAAGAATATTTCCATAATTCCAGAAAGGTCTGCTGGGCAATGCAACCCTAAGCAAATCAAGCCAGAGGAGCACTAATGCCCCGGAAAACCAGACTCTTCTGAAGACATACTCACAATATGGTATGGACCGCAACTTGATAACATATACATTACATTCTGAATTATATGTAGCATATTTACGCAGGTAATATGCTCCTTCTACGCTTGTTTGCCAACTTTTCCTCTCCCTTGGAGGTATTTTTGTAAATGTACATGCTAATTAAAAACATTTTTGATAGTAATATGCCAAAAAATTAATACAGCAGTGCTTACAAAAATACCTCCTAGGGGAAGGGAGTGGTTGGCAAAGAAACCACAAAAGCCACATGCTATTCATGTAAAGATACTGTGTTTAGAATTTTATGGGAAGGTAGAAGGAGGAGACACATGAGGTTTGGACCAGGTAAAAGTGAGAATTCATATTAAATTCCAGAGTGGGAGCTTAATAAATAGTACACATAATGAAAAAAAAATCAGGAAAACCCTGTACAGACCTTTTGTTACACATATGTTTTTGAAAACCTCAGCCTCACTCTCATGGAGGCAATTCTGAGTCACAGCAGCCCTATCGAACAGGCAAGCACTGCCCTGTGGGTCTCTGAGACCGTACATCTCATCGAAGGAGAAAACCTCCTTTTTCTCCCACAGAGAGGCTGGTGAATTTGAACCGCTGACCGTGCGCTTAGCAGCCCGATGTGCAATCCTCTACTCCACCAGGGATCCTTTTGCTAGGCTAGAGCTCACTGCCCTTGAATCAATGCTGACTTATAATGGCCCACGGGGAGGTTCCAAGACTGTAACTATTTATGCGCGTAGAGTCCCAACCTCTCACCCAGGGAGTTGCTGGTGGGTTTTGAACTGCAGACCATAGAGATAACAGCCCAACACAGAAAGGCAAATAGCAAAAGATTCAGCTGAAAGAGTTACAGTGATGACCTCGAAGGGGTAAAAGTGGTAAGGAGTAGAGGATGCTCATTTTAATATTAAGGCACCTGTGATAAATTCTTAAATTATATCAATATGTGATTTGATTCATAATAGCGAGTGAAATAAAATAGGTTACAGCCACAGAAAAATTTCCCACACCAACTGTGGCGGTCATGTACTTGATGTCCATTTCATGATTGGGACTGTAGGGGTGGAGTCTAGCCTGTCACTCTGGAGCTAGCCAATGAGGCCTCTGTGTGGGCTTGGCTTTCTCCTGAGAATTCTGGGACGTCTCATGGTATTTCCCAATTGGAGATGAGAGACTTAACTGAGTCTCTGAGACGATGAACTACCGACAAGACAAGATGACAGCATGCTGGTCGATCCTCATTCCTGGAGAATGGAGGAGCCAGAGAAGAGGCCACATGGGCTTGCCCTGATGGAACCAAAACTCCAGGACTAAAGAAGCCATGTGGAGACTCCTGCCAGTGCTGGGATGCTCGGGAGGCCACGGGGAGACCCCTGCAAGCACTGAGATGCTTTTACTGCCACCAGACACATAAGACTCTGCACCCACTCACTTGTGATTGTCCTGGTGTCATCGTACATGCTTCGTAAGTCAAAAGGAGACTTTATAGACTGATATTGGACTTATGGACTAATATTAGACTTATGACTTGGGACTGGACTGGGTAGGGATGCTTTCTCAATGTTCCATTCCTCTTGTATATAAACCTTTTCCTTATATCCATATGCGAGTCTATGAATTTGTTTCTCTAGTCTACCTGGACTAACACACCATCTTCTCATTAAGCCTCTTTATGTTCCCAGGCATGATCTTCTATACTTTGAAATTTAAGAAAAGATTTTCTGAAATGGCTAAGAAATGTTTGTATGGTTTTTGTGATGCAGATGGTTTAATTTTAATTTTCAAATTTTTATTCTGAATTGGGTGAAACTAACAGATCAATTTTCCACTCAACATTTTGTTTTGTACACATTTTGTTTCACTTTATTGATGGCAATCTTATAGTATTATTCTGTTGTATTTCCTACTTATGTTTTCTGTTCTCATTCCTCCTTCTTTTCAATCCCTTCTGAACTTTCTTCCTCGAAAAATGCTGTTGTGAGCTCACAAGGGTAGTTATTGTAGGCACATATATCTCATGACTGTTTGATGTTCCCTGACAGACATCTCTATTATCTGACCTCCACTCATCTATCAGCTTGCTTGTTGCTGTGATGCTAGAAGCTATGTCACCAGGATTCCAGCTGAGTTACCCATGGTGAACAGGTTTCATCAATTTCCAGACTAAGCACAGGCAAGTAATAAGGAAGGGTTTGTATACCTCTGAGAGATTAGCCACAGAAAACATGAGTATCGGCCAGACATTGCTTGAATGAGTGTTGGAAGATGAGCCCTTCAGCTTGGAAGGCATCCAAATTACAAGGAAAGAAGAGCTCCTCCCTCAAAGTAGAGTGGACCTTCATGAAGTGGAGTAAAGTTTTCAGGAACTTCATTTGCTGAGGGGGCATGACTCGAAATTAGAAATAACTGCAAACATGCAATAATAATCAGAGCATGGCATGTAGAAAGTAGTAATCTAGAAGAATCAGAAATGGAAGGCATTAAAATGGTAGGTATTCATGAGCTTAAGTGGACTGACAACGGCCATTTGAAAAATTCAAGGGAGGTGAGGTTGCATTGCTAAGCACAAAATTTTGAGATCTATCTTGAAGTATGGGAGCCCTCGAGGTGCAGTGGTTATGCTAGCTGTACGATCAGCAGTTTGAAACTATCTACGAGATAGAGATGAGGTTTTCTACTCTCATAAAGAGTTACCATTCAAAAACCCACAGGGACAGTTCTATCCCATCCTACAAAGTCACTTTGAGTTGGAATTGACTTGATGGCAGTAAAAGTTTAGCGAACTTAAAGTACAGTGCTGTCAGCAATAGAATATTATCTATATACTTAGCAGGAAGATCTAGTAATACAGCCATTATTCAAAATTTACAAGCCCACTACCAAAGCTAGTGATGAAGAATTTGAGGAATTATAACACTTTTTGGAGTCTGAAATAGATCAGCCATGTGATGAAGATATATTGATAATTATCAAGGATTTGGGATATCAAAGTTGGAAACAAAGAAGAAACAATAGTTGAAAAATCTGGCCTTGGTGATAGCCACGAAGCTGGAGATTCTATGATAGAATTTTGGAAGACTAATGAGTTTTTCACTGCAATTCCTTTTTTTTAACAACACAAATGGGACTGAGCCTCGGTGGTGTAGTGGTTGTGCACAGGACTGCAGCCCACTGGGATGTAGGTTCAATTCCAGCAGCAGCTCCACAGGAGCAAAGGGTGGGTCTCCTACTCCCACCACCAGAGGGCAGGGATGCCCAAAAAACAAAAAAAACAAAACAAAAAAACCACAAATGATGGCTGTGAATGTGAACTTTGTCAGATGTAATTATCAGGAATTAAACTGACTCTATTTGTGGGAAGAAATGATGGAGAAATTCAATATCTTAAGCCAAAACCAGACCAGGTGTAGACTGTGGGATGGACAATCTATTGTCCCTTTACAAATTTAGGTTGAAAATGAAGAATACTAAATTAAGTCCAGGAGAACCAAAATATGATCTTAAGGATATCCCAACTAAAATTTCGAGATCTCAAGAACAGATATGACACATAGAACACCAATGACAGAAGTCCTGATGAACTGTGGTTGACATTAGAAACATTTATGAGAAGAAAACAAAGATTAAAAGACCTAAGTGGGTGTCAGAGAGGTTCTAAAACTTGTTCCAGAAAAGAATACTGTGAAGAAATGGACAAAGAGCGGGAGTTAGAAAGGCAAAAAAAAAAAAAAAAAAAAAATGAACACACTCAGCATAACTCAAGCTGAGTGAATTAAAGGAAAAATTCAAATTTTGAGTTGCAAATTTGAAGGTATCCATGGATGAAGTGTGGAAAGATACAGGTAACATCAAAGAAGATAGAAAGGAAACTGTCTTACAGGCCTTTTGGAAAAACATGGCCACATAAACAGATTCTTTTCCAAGCAAAGATCCAAAAAAAGTGGAAAACCCAAACTCTGAGTTCTGAGGCCCATAGGTAGAAGAGACACTGGCCATGTGAACTTGTGGCACTCCTTCAGGGATATCCAGAGAAGTAACAGAGTCTTGGTGAGCCCTATGTGGTCCACGGATATTGTCTGTTACTTCCAAATCATGACAGCTCTCTAGTATATGGGACTGAGAGATAAAACAATGAGTTATAGTAATTCCTTCTCCCCACATCTGCTGGAACTCGAGACAGAATCTAATCACACAGAGTGACATCCCTCCTCCACATACTTAAGAATGTGAGCCTGTTCTGGGGGAGGATGAACTTGACTTAGCCTGAACAGGTGAAATTAAGAAAAGAGAAGCAGAAGCATCTGCAGACTATCTAGTCAGATTATGCCTCTGGCAGACCCTCTCCGGTTATAGGTATGGATTTGAACAGTTTTAGTATCAGACAGGGATTATTGTAAACTTGATTACGGTGGATCAAATCATGGCATAATATGATGTGTGGGGATGTCTCTGGCAGGACCCGTGAATCTGGGGGAGAGCTGTAGAAAGCGCAGGAAGTTGCAACATTTCCTGGAGTTGTCTTGAAGCCACTGGGTAGTAATCTGCACCCTTAGGTAGCTGGAACCCAAACTTCCAAGTCTCCTGGACTATTCTGGTCTTGAGTCAGGTGGAAGCTGCTGGGTATCCCACATTTCCATGACTCCTGGAAAAAACTCCAGTTTTGAGGCAAATAAGTCCCCAGGTCAGCTCACCTGACAACCTTCCACTTTGACCTCAGTAACACAGTCCATCACAATGCTTCTAGCTTCCCCATGGTGCAACTAAGATCCTGTAATGAAATTGGGCAGTAAAATCCTGTAGTGGAATTGGACAGTAAGATCCTGCAATGCAATTGGACACTGGGATCCTGCAATGCAATTGAGTGGTTGGTTCTATAGTGTGATTGGACAAATTAGTCCTGTAAGCCAATTGGACTGGCTGGTTCAGCTAGCTACACCTCATTTACATAACTCAGCCGGAAACACCTCATTTATAGTGGGGGCCTATTGTCTTTCATGTTCCAAACCTGTAACCTTATAGGATGTCAAAGAAGAAGGTGAAAGATGCTATCTGATTGGTTAATAAAGCATGTACAAGCCTTGCAAAAGCTGCAATAAAATTAGATATGTGCCATCGAGGCTGGTCTAAGTGTATGTCGATTGTTGACTCTGTCTCCCTCACCTCCCTGCATGCCAGACCTGTTCCCACAATGCTTGGCTAGTTGATCTCTCTCTTGACCCAACCTGAACTTGCTCTGGGCTGAAATACTGCTCAACCAAGAAATTCAAGACAGAAACTTATTTTCTGGCTTTTAAAATATTTTTGGTGAAAAAAAATTTTGGGTTTTTTTTTTCCTTTCTTACTCACTTTTTATCTCTGTGTTATTGTGGTTGTTATTTTCTCCTTCCTGTTTTGTTCTTGTTTTTGTTACTGTTAGGTCTCCCAGCTTAAGAAGCACAGAAAAAGTGGGTGCATAGAGAATATAGTTGATGTAATAGTTTATCAGGAAGCAGGGCTTGGGAAGGTAATGAATGTGGTAAAGGGAGGAAACATTTGAACTAATTTTGAAGATGTGATACAGCTCATTTTAGAAGTGATTTAGGGCTGAGCCCCGGTGGCGTAGTGGTTGAGTGCGCGACTGCAGCCCACTGGGTTGGCGGTTCAAATCCAGCAGCAGCTCTCCAGGAGCAAGGCTGGGCCTCCTACTCCCACCAGAGGGCAGTGATGGCCCAAAACAAACAAACAAAATAAGTGATTTAACTATGGAAGGATATCATATGTGAATGTTGTAGTATGAAAACTATTAACAAGAAAAAAATAGAAACTAAACTTGACCTATGGTTACCATGGGTGAAGGAGTAAGAGTTTTTGCTTTGCTTAGGGGGAGGCACTGGGTTCATTTTAGTGGCGATGGAACCACAGTGATCTCTATATAACCGCCTCCCTGGGGGACAGACAACAGAAAAGTGGGTGAAGGGAGACATCAGTCAGTGTAAGATGGCTCTGAATTATACATGTAGAAGTTGTGGAACTTGCAACTGCTTTGTCATGTATATTTTTGCCAAAAGTGAAAAAAATTACATGAACAATAGTGTATAAGGAAAAATATTCTAAAATTAATTACATGACTCTTCTTGATATAGTTGAACTATTGAATTGTACGGCATATGGATGAAGTGACAATAAACCTATTTAAAACCAAAAAGAAGCAGAAACTCATCACAAACCTAGGACTGAGAAGATGCACGCATGCACGCGCATACACACACACACACACACACACACACACACACTTCCCTGTCAGAGAAAGATGCTTTAAATTGATGCTGTGCTCTGATTTGATATTTCCCCCTCCATTGGGGAAAAAGACACAGGTTCATGGTGAGATTACAGTCTGAACTTCTCAGATAATGTCTTGTTCTCCATGTAAGGCTAACTTGTCTTGAACAGTGACTGTTTTGGTTATTTTCCTGCATTCCCTGAAAATCACAGAAGCCAACTTTGAACCTGGGTTCTTGACAAAAAATAACAGCCAATTTTTGTTTGTCATCCATCTTTTCTTGGAATTGACTATTGCTACAGGACTAACTATCCTTGAACATTAAACAGCTACAACGGATTCATAGAGAATATTATCTGCTCCAATACATGTTGACCAACAAACTGAGACAAACAAAGAGTAACACCATGATCTGGAAACAGCAGGCAATTTCAATACACATGAGAAAACAAGTAAAGGTAACATAAGCCACTGACAACAAAAACAGATATGAGAACTTCAAGGTGAAGAGAATTCACTACAGCTACCCAGAAGAAAATTCAAAAGAATGGTATCCAGCTTCTTTAACACAAGGTGGGAAAGAATCAAGAGAGCTACAGGAAAAAAAATATTAAGGATAGAAGAACTCAGGAAAACACTACAAGAACAATTTGACAAAACAAATGACATGGGAACAATTCAACAGCTCCAAATAGAAATTCAGGAGACAAACATGAAGATAACAGAACTAGATAACATTTTGAAAGAGCAAAACAGTTAAATTGGAGTAATGGAAACCAGAATCGCTGAGCTCAAAGACAAATCTCTCAAGAATAAACTATAAGCAATGTGGCAGGCTATAAAATCAACATATAAAATTCGAGAGGATTCTTGTATATTAAGGAAGGGGGCTCTGAAAAGCAAATTTTTAAAAAGGCATGTTTATGTTTGTCTGTATGTACATGTACGTTCGTGTGTATATGATTTATAATAACCTCCCCTAAAAGATTAAATACTAAGTAACCAATCTAATCAGAAAAACAAAACACTTGTACAAAGGAGACCACAAAACATGACGACACGAAGCGAAGAGCTCCACATAAATGGGAGGACGTCCCATGTTCAAGAATAAGAAGGCTTACTATATTTCCGCCTAGCCCGCCCGGGGCCGCCAGACCCGCAGCGCCGGGCGCTCATCGCGGTGTCTCGGTCTCAGCCGGCCGACCACTCCTCTCTCACCGACCCGGACCCCCAACTCGTCGGAAACATGGCCCTGCTGCCTCGAAGAAGCCGCTCAAAGGACCTGCCCCTCGCCAGAGTCAGCCGGGCCTTTCCCGGCCCTTGGAGGGTTTGCGTGTGCAATGTCAGGCGACCCTCTGGCGTCCAGCCCTGGCAGTTCTCCGCCTGCCCCAGCCACCCGCACGCCCGGCTCAGCCGCTGCAGAACGTCCGTCCTCCCGCTTGGCGGACGCTGGGTTCTCAGTTTCTCGTGGTGATGGTAGACGCGTCGCGTCTAGTCGGGAGCTGGCGTCGCTGCGCATTTCTCCAGGACAGGTTCGTTTCGGGGCCGGGGAAGAAGACAGGCTTTGATCCTGCCTTCACGCTCACGCCTTTCCGCCGGTCGCTGCGGCCTCCCTTCCTCTGCCGCAATCTTGAACCCAAAGTGGTTTAAGCTGCCTTATCTAAATTTATTTCTTTTATCACTTAATTTGAGTATCTTTTTTTTTTTGGGGGGGGGGTGGGTGCATCCCTGCTCTCCGGTGACGGGAGGAGGAGGCCCAGCCCCACTGCTGGAACTGAACCTCCGTCCCAGTGAGCCGCAGTCCCGCGCACAACCACTACGCCCCCGGGGCTCAGCCTTGAGTATCTTTTTAAATGTTATTTACTGATCTCTATTGGGGGTGGGTTGGTGGGGGTTCGAAATATTTGTGGGAAATTTTCGTTATCTTCAATATCATTTCCCCCCCACACTTTTTGCAGCCCCTTTATATTTTATATTCTTGCTTTATTGAGTTTTACATCTTTGCTTTCGTTCTGGGTACTCTGCCCTTTAAAAAAAAATCTGTTTTTGGAAACCTATTTTATTCTTCAGATGACCCTATTTTTTCTTTCTTTCTTTTTTTTTGGCGGGGGGGGGCGCATCACTTCCCTCTGGTGGTCGTGGGAGCTATCCAGCGCTGCTCCAAAGAGCCCCCGCTGGATTTGAACCGCCAAGCGCATGGGCCGCAGTCTTGTACTCAACCACTTACGCCACCAGGGCTCAGCCCTATCTTTTTTCATGTACAATCTGAGGCTCTTCAGGCGCATTTGAGATGTGCTGCCAATTGTACTTCTTACATAGGGTTGCCCTGCACCCCGGCCTGACGCACGGGTTGTACTTCCCACTTTTGTACTGATCACAGCTCCCTTCTTCTCCTAGACTATTTTACATGACTGACTTGATTTAATTTTCCTTCAACACCCATCTATTGCTTAATAAAGTTAACAAATGTGAAAAAAAGAAGGCTTAACATGGTGAAATATAACATAAAGCAATCTAAAAATAGAATGCATTGCCCATCTAAAAACCAGCATTGTTCTTCCAAAAAAAAAAAGGAAAGACTAATCACCAACTTTACGTGGAAAGGAGAGAAGCCTGGGATGAGTAAGACAGCATTAAAAAACAAAAACCGTGTAGAGACCTCTCACTTCCTGATTTTATAATCTATTCCTCAGTCATGATATCAAAACAGCTTGATATTGGTGCAACAGTAGCTGTGTAGACCAATGTCACACGCACAAACAGACTCTAGGTTTTTTAAAGGGCCCAAACACATTAAATAAATGGTAAAGAGAAAAATATTTTCAAAAAAATAGTATTGGATAAATTGCACCTCCCTCTGCAAAAGAATTAAACGGGAGTCAAACGTCAGACCATATGCAAAAATGAAGTAAAGATGGATTAAAGAGTTAAATATAAAAAGTAGGGACAAACTTAACAGCCCTGATTCAAGCCATAAACACACTACCAGACATAATGAAAAACACCCACATTAAGGAAGACAAAACATATGTCTGGGACCGCTCAAAAATACAAATACACATAAAAATACAATATTTATGTGCATCAAAAGAAATCATCAAATGGGAAGAATGGGCAATGATTTCTGGGATAAAGCGCTAATTTCTAAAATCTATAGAGAATAGCAACATCTCAGTAAGCAAGCCATGGATATTCTAAAATTTTAAATGGGCAAAAGACATGAAAAGACAATGCAGTGAAGATTAAGATGACTAGCCAACATATGAAGAAATGCTCAGGATGACTAGCTAGCTATAAGAGAACTGCAAATTTAAACAAGAATGAACTACCACTCCTGTGATAGTAGGCTTGTGGTGGCAACGTGGCCAAAGACAATAGGTAGGTCTGTTGTGACGACATGGCCAATGGACACACGTGATCGATTAAAGGGCGGAGATAGAAAAGGCTTGGCAAGCTCCGCCCTTGCTCTCTTGTTTTCGGATCTTCAGACCAGAGAGCTGCCTTGTTCGTCCTGTGCCTCGACCTCCAAGCAACACTACCTGTGCGACACCTAATCGTGGACTGTGTAGCAGTGAGTTGAGGTTCCTTCAAGCCCTGCTTTGCCACGCTCCTAAAATGTACATCTTTTGAGCTGGAGACTGTTGGACTCTGTCACCTGGCTGACTGTTCGTGTCCTGCTCTGCTGTTTGCTGCTTGTAACCAGATAACCTGAATTGCTCTACAGAGGACGACTCGGCAGCCCTCAAGACTCCAAGGACTGCCAGTCTACTAGCTGTCTCACCCAAGTGAGTTGCACCGAGCCATTGTACTGCTTTATAGATTAGTAAACTGTTTATTTCTTATATTATATATATATATCCTTCTCTATATATAAATATATAAAGAGAATTACTAGTGTCCTGGTTTTATTTCTCTAAGAGAACCCTGTCTGACACAAGTGGTAGCAGGAATACTTCTAGAGAAATAAAATCATAAATATGGTTTTTTTATTGGTTCTCTAATCTGATTAGTTTTAAGAGCACTGGTGATGCTAATTCTATACCTAAAGCCATGAGTAATTTTGCCACTCCTACTAGTCCATGGTGTGAAATAGCAAAACTAATAACTAAAGTAGGACCACCAGTAGATAGGGTGCTGGTTAAATGAGAGGCTCTGGGAGATCGCATGTTTGATATTTTCTAGCAGTTTTGTCAAGATACCAAGTACAGGGAAGCTGGTTGACTGGTCCTCCTTACAATGGACTGTGATTAAGGAGAGGGATTGCCTCATGGCCTCAGAAGCACGCCTCAAGTCCCAACTCATGGACTTGAAGGCCTCTGCCGGTGCTACAAAGGAGTCTTGTCTGTAGTAAAAGAGCCAACATTGCTGAGAACCAGGTCCAAAGTCTCATTATGTGAGTGACTGAATTACAGCGTCAGGTGAATGGCAGATCTAGAGCAGTGTCTGAAGCCAAAGTGAAGGCATTGATAGGAAAAAATTGGTACTCCATAGCATGGGATGAGAATATATGGGCTGATGATCCAGAAGACGAAGATATTGTGCAGCCTCTAGAAACAACTGAAGCAGCCCAGTCAATAGACCCACCCCTCCCAGCTGAAGATAGTAATCCACTATCAACAAAACAACCCACACCTGAGCAGATTAACCAAACTACTCTAGGTGAAGCGCCAGGTGGGGCTGCATCTCTACCACTGCCTGAGGGAGATGCCTTACAAGACAGTGCTGAGAACACCCAGGAAACATGATCACCATTGATCATTTCTGCTAGACCTGAAACTAAAATTAAGGCAAGGAAAGCTCCTAAGGGTGAGGTAGAGGTGATTACTCGAGAAGAAGTATGCTATACTCACAAAGAACTGCTCAAGCTTTCAAATAGGTACAAGCAGAAGCCTGGGGAGTCTCCCTGGGAATGGTTACTGAGGGTGTGGGATACTGGTGCAAGAAATGTAATATTAGATCAGTCTAAGTTTCTGGATTTGGGATCCCTAAGCATAGACTCTTCTTTTTTAGTCTCAGCGAGAGAGGCTAAGGGATGATTCACTGGAATATGGCCTGCCAGATGGCCTAGATTAGACCAACGTGAGGTGCCTGACCTCCCTTGGTACACTGTAGAAGAAGGCATCCAAAAGCTGAGGGGATTGGTATGGTGGAATGGCTCTATCAGGATATTCCCATAGGTCTCCCAAAGGGGGTGTCCTGAGGACATACCCTTCACCACAACCA
>PVJH01007540.1:0-92173 GCA_004026705.1 Nesogale talazaci | reverse complement strand
TATCAGACCGGCAATGTGCTCAGCTGCAAACAGTTCCTGAGGAGACCTGAAGGAAGCTATAATACAAAGCATAGGAGAAGGTGAAGGGAACCACAGCAGGACAAAAGGGAAGCACAAACCCTCAAGGCAGTGGGCTATAGTCACTCTACAGAAAATCCAACACAAGCCACCCAAGGAGAAAGCGTAGGGCTAGGAGACACTCGGTGAAATGCCACCTAGTTCAAATAAAACAAACAAAAAAACAGCAAGCTGCTTCCACAGCATCAAAAAGGAAAGAGAAACCAAGTCTAATGCAAGATGACGAATTGGAATTAATGGCAGTCAAAGAAAATTCAGATGTTGATCAACCACAGAAAGATATCTTCAGAATATTGCTAAGACATATACAGGACATGAGTGAAGCTTTAGAGAAAAAAGCAGAACCGTGAAAGGAGATAAAGGCCGTGCACCAAAGGGAAATACAAGAACTAAGGAGTGAGCTAACAAAAACTAATAGTAAACTTTCAGATTTTGCCCAGAGACTGGAGGAGGCAGAGAACAGGATTAGTGATCTAGAGTACTCGCAAACGGAATGTAATAAATGTGAGAAAAAGTCTAACTATCAGAGAAGCAGAAGAAAACCTCAGAACTTTGTCTGATGTCATGAAAAGAAACAACATGAGAATTAGCAGTCTAAACCAACATCCAAAATAGTGAAGGAATGCTTGGAGGAAAACTTCCCTAGTTTAATGAATGTAAACCAGACAACCATCTAGGTGGCTGAAAGAACACCAGCTAGACTGAATCCCAAGAAGAAAACACCAAGACACATCATTGTTAAACTATCCAATTATGAGAAAAAGGAGAAAATTTTGAGAGCAGCAAGGGAAAAACTGGCAACCACATATACAGACAAGCACATGTGCAGACCTATCAATAGAAACTATGAAGAAGAGGAGACAGTGGAGTAGCAAATTTCAAAAATTGCAGGAAAACCACACATACTGAAGAATACTCAATGCAGCTAAGTTATCTATCAAAATTGATGGAGAATTGAGAGTCTTCTCAGACAAGGATAATCTCAAAGAATATGCTAATAGGAACTCAGCACTACAAAAGATCTTCATCGACCCATTGGGGGCAGAAGGACAATAATCACCAAACCCAAGACCCACACAGAACAACTCTACCAAGAGACTATCAAAAGTATAACAGTCCCCAAGAAAACTCTGGCTCAGGGATGGAAAAAAAGCAAGAATGAACCACAAACACACATGGACACAACACATGCAGATAGGAAAACACCCAACACAAGAGCAATAAAATGAGAACACAGAGTGCACAGATAGATGTAATAACCCTGAATATCAATGGATTAAACTCAGACCTTAAGAGATAGAGATTAATAGACTGGCTTAGAAAGCACAAACCCCTCAATCTGCTGCCTACAGAACACACATCTTAAGATCACCGAATAAAATATGCTGAGAATCAAAGGTTGGAGAAAAGCATATCAGGCAAACAGCAATTAAAAAAAAAGCAGATGTAGCAATCCTAATCTCAGATAAAATTAATGTCTAAATCCAAACCATAAAAAGAGACAAGGAGGGACACTATGTAATGCTGAAGGGGATGATAGAAAAAGAACAGCTAAATATTCTAAGCATTTAAGCTCTTAATAAGCTTCCAAGGGAATATGTCAATAAAATGCTTCAAAAGATGAAAAATGAAATCATAGCCTCAACAATTGTAGTATGTTACTTAAATACACCGCACTCTGAAAAAGATAGATCTCTGGGAAAGAAACTCAGAAAGGAGGTTAAAGATCTAAACACTACAATTAGACAATTGCAACTGATAGACATCTACAGAGCTCTCCATCCAAATACAAAAAATCCCATTCTTTTCAAGCTCACATGGCACATATTCCAAGACAGATCACATGTTAGGGTATAAGTCGAATCTATATAAATTTAAGTTCATTGATATCATACAGACCTCTCTCACTGGCCACTGAGCCTTAAGATTGGAAATCAATAAAAGGAAGATAAATAAAAGAAGAGTAAACAACTGGAGGCTGAATAACTTCCTATTGCAAAAGGAGAGTGTACTGGCCCAGATTAGTGATGAAATTATTAAATTCCTATAAATTAATGAGAATGAGAATATGACATACCAAAACCTATGGACACAGCAAACCTATGGGCAGCCATCATAGGAATTTTCATAACATTACACATACACACACATAAAAAAGGAGGAGAGACACAACTAATGCACTAGCACAAAACCTACAGCAACTAGAGCAGAGTCAACAAGACAATCCAACAAATAGCAAAAGAAAAGAAATATTAAATATTAGATCTGAGATTCAGGAGAGGACAAACAAGAGAATGATGACAAATTAGATGAAGGCCTCATTACTAAAATCTACAATACCCTGATAGTTTCCAGAAAGAACAAAACTAACTGCCCACTGAGGAGGTGGGCAAAGGACCTGAATAGAAGTTTGACAGAAGCAGAAGCCCAAATGTCCAATAAGCATATGAGAAAATGTTCCCAGTCATTAACCATAAGAGAAATGCAAATCAAAACAACAATGAGATATCACTGACCACCCTCAAAGATAGCCCAATTAAAAAAAATCAGAAAGGGGTGTGGGGAGACATCCACTGCTATAGGTATGTACAGCCACTATGGAAATTGATGTGGTAATATCTAAAACAGATGGAAATTGAGCTACCACAAAACTCAACAATTCCCTTACTGGACATATACTCAGAAGAGATAAGAAACAAACCATGACCAGTCATCTGTGCTCTAATTCACAATTTACAGCACAATGCACAATTGCAAGGAGTTGGAAACAACCCAAATTTCCATCAAGTGACAAATGAATTAAAAAGCTATAGTACGTACACACAATGGAGTATGACACATCACTGAAGAATAGTGATGAATGCATGAAGCATACTCTGCATGGAAAGAACTGGAGGAAGTTATGCTAAGTGAAGTAATCCAAGCATAAAAGAAGGAATTCAACATGAGTCTGCTGGGGCAAGCTTAAAGAATGCAAAATGGGCATAAAAGTGGCATAGGGGGAAAAGCTACTGTATACAAAAATTCCTGGAGTGAGGCCCAGGTAGAATGGCAGAGGACAGACCAAATCCAGGGCTACGTATGCTAGCCAATTGAGGAAGGGAGGGAGGATTGGTGATGTGTAATGCGGTAATGGGGCTCTAACCCACCCAAGGGGAGTGTTTTGTTATGTCCATGAGGCAAAAGGAACCAAAATTAAATCCAAGGTTCCAGGATGCCATTGCAGCATGATGGCATGGAGTGGGGAGCTAGTGGAGGGGTCTGAGGACCCAGCCCCAATCCCAATTGAGTGGACAGCAGCCTGCCCTCCAGGTGAGTTTGTTTGGAGGTCAGCTGAGGCTACAGTGTGGGGAGAGGGACATGTCTAACCAGACCACACAAGAGCAAATGAAGGTGGAGAAAGAGAGAGTGGAGAACATCCTGGCACATTTTAACTTATTTATATATTTTTCTGGACATTGGATTTTTGTTGTCATTGTCATCCTTTTGGTTTCTTTTGTCACTTCATCTGGCGATTTCCTGTTTATTTTTTGTACATACCCCTGCAAATCTATCTATATAAGGTAAGATAGATGAAAAATCTGGAGCAGAAAATAATGGGACTGATGGTTTAGGGGGTCATGGGAAATGAAGAGGTGGGGGAAAGGAGGTATTGTTGACTAGCCCAGGGACAAAGGAACAATAAGAGATCCAAAATCAGAGGCAAGGCAGGTGTAAGAGGCCTGATAGGGATTGATCAAGAGTAATGTAATAGACAGAAAATACTGAAACCAAAATGGAGGCTGAGCACGATAGTGAAACAAGTAAAAGGAAATAGAAGAAAGAACTTGGGAGTAAAGGGCATTTATAGAGGTTGAAATACAGTCAAAGACATAGGGAAACATTTATGTATGATGATGTGGAAAGAGATCTAAGTGCATATACTTGTAGGGTTAGTATCAAAACAGCAGAGGGGCATTAGACCTCCCTTCAGTACTTCTTCAATTCAAGAACACTGTTCTATTAAATTGGCATTTCATGAATGCTCAACTTCCCGAAAAGATCACTGAAGACAAAGGTGTGAAAAATCAAATGTGGTGAAGAAAGCTGATGGTGCCAGGCTGTCAAAAGATGTAGTTTCTGGGGTTTTAAAGGGTTGAAAATAAACAATCAGTCATCTATATGAGATGCAACAAAGCCCAAATGGAAGAAGCACACCAGCATGTATGACCATGAAGTGTCAAAAGGATCAGTTATCAAACTTCAAAAAACTAAATAAGACACCATTGGGTACCCACTTTCCTGATATGATCGTTTGCAACAAATGTTTTCATAAGCAAATGTGGTGAAGTTAGTTGATGGTGCCCAGGTATCAAAAGATATAGCACCTGTGGTCCTAAAGGCTTAAAAGTAAAAAATCAGCCATTTAGCTCAGAAGCAACAAAGCCCACATGGAAGAAGCACACCAGCCTGTGTGATGATGAAGTGTTGAAGGGATCAGGTATCAGGCATCAAAGAACTAAAAATTATGTCATTATAAATGAAGGAGAGTGCAGATTGTTGACCCAAAGCCCATCAATAAGTTAAACAGCACTCCCTTACAGAGGGGTCACAGGGAGGAGATGAGTCGATCTTTCCTCTAGTTCTTATATGCTATCTCTTATCCACTATCATGATCCCAGTTCTACCTTGCAAATCCAACTAGACCAGGAGAAGCACACTGGAGCTGGAAACATGGAGGGAAGGTAGAATAGAAAGGGGGAACCAATTGCAGGAATCTACATATGATCTCGTCTTTGGGGTATGGAAAACAGTGAAGTGGGTGAAGGAACACATCAGATAGTGTGTGATATGATAAAATAATAACAACATGTAAATTACTAGGGGTTCATAATTAGAGGTTCAGAGGGAGCAGGGAGGGGAAATATGGGTGGCTGATACTGGGGGCCTAAGTCCTAAGACTGAGGATGTTTTGAGAATGATGATGGTAACAAATGTGCAAATGGGGTCTGCATACAAATGATATATGTATTGACCATGCTGAGGGCCTAAAATGATTTATTTTAAAAAATAAATAAATGCATAAATTCCAGATGGAATGGAAAACTAAAAAAAAAAATGAAAGTCTAAACAGATAAATTCAAATCAACAGATAAGAAGATCTTCCTTGTGTAGGTAAAGCTAAAAGTTTCCATACTGAATTCTCCATCAAGTCCTTGCAGATGAATAATCCTTCAGGCTGTGCAGCCTGAGATCTCATACCAATGTCATTGCTAGATGATTCCAGAACATATCAGAGGTCCAAAGGAAAAGTCAGAAAATCCTTGAAGCACCCACTCAGAAATTAATGAAGTGAATGTGCATACAAAGTTCAGATCAGAAAATAAGAGATTTAAAATAAATTGGTTTAATAAGAACAGCAGCAATAATATAACAACAGAACACATACTATTTATTTTGTAAATTTTTGTTGAATATCTTTTCTGCCAAGTTCTGTAAACAGTCAAGAAACAAAGCTCCCACTTTCCTAGAGGAAGAACATAAAAATACATACATACATGTGAGTAGGAAAAAATACTATGAAGAAAAATATTAAATAACAGTCATGGGAAAGTTTCTCTTTTATTAGAATCAGTTTTAGATTACAAATATTTTCTACAGACTCTATTATTTTATTCAACCCCAACAACAAATGATAATCTGGATATTATTCCCACTTTTATAGTTGATAAGACCTATAGAAGTTAATGGACTCAGCCAATATGAAATAGGTACTGATAAGGAAAAGGTGCTGGAGAAATTGCTATCTATTCTTTTTTTTTCTTCCCTCCTCCCTACTATCTATTCTTCACCTGGCTAAGAGTCCTACTGGCACTGACCACTCAGTGTCACAAGTTTGGCAGTTCAATTCCACCAGCTGCTCTATGGAGAGAGATGGCTGTATCTTCTGCTGTAAAGATTCACAGCCTCAGAAACTCTATGTAGAGACTCTATTAGTCAAAGTGAACTCTATGTTAGTGTATTGGGTTTAGGTGCACCTGACTGGCAGGTATTCTACTTAGTGCAACATATTATCTATGTCACCTTGATAGTCCTCATATGATTTCTTAGTCTGCTTCCTCTTTTAATAATTTCTTTCATAGGTTTGAAGTTATTCTTCAAAGTAACAATACCAGTAAATGGCAAACAGCTATTCAATGTAATTCCAAGTCCTATTTTAATTTGTTTACACTGCCATTCCACTGCCATTCCTTTTCAGCATCTTTGTCCAAATGTTTAGGCTGTCTCTCCCAGGGTAGAGAAAGATAGTATGGGTGATTTTGCGGGGAAAGAGTTGTATACTCTTTTAAACTAAATTTTATAAACCATTTACAATAATTTGATGACCAAATTACTTACATATATTTCACTTGTTGAAAACCAGTAGAGGTTCACTTAAAACAAAACAAAGCAAAACAACCAGATAGACTCAAATTTCCTTCTAATTCTGATAGTTTTGATACTTAACCCAATCTGGTTTCTATAACACAAATGAAATAAAGTTTTCCTGCTAAAAGTTACTGTGGTAGTTACATAATCTGATGTCAATTTGAGGATTCAAAATGAACGGGTAGAGTCTAGGCTGTCGATGAGGTCATAGCAATGAGACCTCTGTGTGGGCATGGCCTTCTCCTGAGGATTCTGGCAACTCCAGAATTCTTGCTTAGTAGCAGAAGACACACACTCTCTCTGCTCACTCCCTGGAAGCCAACCCTGAGGAGACTTACCCTGATACAGTCAGAGCCCTAGGAGCTGGAGAAGCCACGTGGAGACCCCTACCTTCACTGAGATGCTTACAATACCACTAAGTCCACAAGACTTCGCACCCACTGACCCATGATTTTCCTGCATTTGACATCATTGCATGTGTTTCATGAGTTGAAAGAGGACTTTAGGAATCAGTATCAGACATGCAGCCTAATATTGGACCTATGGACTTGATCTAGACTAAGCTGGGATGTTTTCTAAATATTCAATTGCTCTTGTATATAAGGCTCTTTCTAAACACATATGGGTGTCCATGAATTTGTTTTTCTAGTTTATCCAGATTAACAAAATTACCATATTGATATTTATTTCCTCATTTCTATAGAATTCTTTGCATCTATCTTCTTCCTGAAATCCTGCTTTTATTATTGAAATCATTTTCCTATCCTGTCTCTCTATGGGAAGGAGTGAACTGAAAGAGAGAGAGAAAAGCAACAATAAGCAGACACACAAAAAGTAGTCCTACTGGCAAGCATTTATACAAAAAATGATAACTATATACTATATGTAACAGAAATGATAAACAGGACCCATATAGTCAAAGCTTTGAGTCTGCCAAAGGATTTGAAAGGAGCTGTGCTATACCAACAGAGTTAAAAAATATATATCTTTTAAAAAACTGATTATTACTTAACAAAATACTATCAGTTTTATAAATTATGTAAAAATAAATATAGTAATCAGGATAAAAGACAAAATGCTATAGATAATTACTCTGATGACCATAATCACATTTGCAAGATGATCCTGTAGTTTTTCTCTATTTTAAACAAAATATTAGTGAGAATCACCTGGCATTCCAACATGAGGCTTTTGTTATTCTTCAGCATTTATAAATTTATATGAAGCATATAAACTAGCTAAAAGGATAATAAAAGACATATATGAATCAACAATTCAAAGAAAAATCCAACTGTGAGAAGATATATAAAAATTTGTTTACTACCACTATTCAACAAGGAACTGTTGAAAGCAGTTTAAAATTATATATTTTCTTTTGCACATGCCAAATTAGAACAAATTAATATATCTAACCAAATAGGTTGGGAAAAGCCTACCAAATGAGGGAGGAAAAATTGATATATCTATTGGGAAATAGTTCTAATAAAGTTTAATTGAGTGAACCCTTTGGCACAATATGGGTTTTTTGTTGTTTGTGTAATTTTTAATTTTTTTAAATATAGATTTTATTTGGGTTCTTATAGCCTTTATGACATTCAATACATCATTTGCATTAAGTATATTTGTACACATATATTCATTTGCAAATATTTTCTACTTGAATCCTTGGTATAATTTCCTCTTTCCCTCTTTCCTCTAGTACTTTTTTTTTTTTTCAAATTTCATTTCCCCATATTTCCCCTCTCCTCATCTCCCCCCATGAACGCCTAATAATTTACAAATTCTTACTACCTTTTCATATTGTACACTGTCCAATGTGTCGTTTCACCCACCCCCCTGTCGTCCACACCCCAGAGAAGAGGTCATATGTAGATTCCTGAAGTTAGTTCCCCTTTTCTATCCCACCATTCCCTTCACACTCCCAATATCATCACTCCCTCTCTAGTCCCCCACTAGATGATAGAGGGATCATCTATCTTAAATTCCCCATGTTTTTGACTCTAGGTTACATCCCCTGGTTAGCTGAATCTGTCTGGTAGAATTGGGATCATGATAGTGGGTGGGAGAAAGCATTTGAGAACCAGAAGAAAATTGCATAATTCATTGTTACTATACTGTACCTTGACTGGCTCATCTCCTCGCTGCAACCTCTCTATAAGAGGATGTCGCTTCACTAATTGATGGGCTTTCGCTCCCCAATATGCACTCCCTCTCATTTATAATGATAAAATTTTTAGTTCTTTGATGCTTGATACTAGATCATTTTGACACATTGTGGTCACACAGGCTGGTGTGCTTTGACCATGTGAGCTTGCTTCTGAGATAAATGGCCACTTGTTTACTTTCAAGTCATTAAGACCCCAGATGCTACATCTTTTGATAGCTGGACACCATCAGCTTTCTCCACCATATTTGCTTATGCACATATTTGTTGTCAATGATCATATCAAGAAAGTGATTATGATTATTAGTGCTTGAAACCTGATAATAGATCCATTTGACACTTCTTGGTCCCACAAACTGGTATATTTCATCTATATGGGCTTTGTTGCTTCTGAGCTGCATGGCTGCTTGTTTATTTTCATGCCCTTAAGACCCCAGATGCTGTATCTTTTGATAGCCGGGCACCATGAGCTTTCTTCACCACTTTCGCTTATACACACCTTTGTTTTCAGTGATCATGACGGGGAGGTGCATGTCATGGAATGCCAACTCAATAGAACAAAATGTTCTTGCACTGAAGAAGTACTTGAGTGGAGGTCCAATGCCCATCTGCTGTCCTAATACTAACCCTATAAGTGTATGCACTTTGGTCTATTTCCCCATCATCATATATAAATATATGCATCTATGTATATGCCTGTGTTTAAACCTCTATAAATGCCACTTACTCCCCAGTTCTTTCCTCCGTTTCCTTGTACCTCCTCCCATCACACTCAACCTCCATTTGGTTTTCAATATTTTCTCTCTGTTGCATTAGTCTTGATCAATCCCTGTTGGACCTCCCACACCCATCCTGCCACCAACCCTGAACCACCCACTAATCCCCCTTTCCTGGGCCGGCCAACACCACCCCATGTCCACCCCGGAACCATCAGTCCCATTGTCTCCACCCCCAGATCTCCCATCCAGCCCACTCCATCCAGACAGACCTGCAGAGAAAACAATGTGCACCAAAAAAAGGCATCCCAAAATGAAACCACCAAAGAAAATAGAACATTGACAGCATCAAGGAAAAAAACCCAATGTCCAACATATACACCTACATGCAAAAATACAAAAACAATAACAATACAAAAACCTGCAAATAGTTTAATCTCTGTTCATTGACCTGATGGTCTGCTGGTTGAGTGGGATGGGGTGCCACATCCTGACTCCAAAGTATATCCTTGGCACTCCATCTGGAGCTCTATGCTCTGTTGCACACCCTTAGATTTTTGCTATGGTGCGGTTGGGCCAGACAGGGTAAAATCCTGACCCTGTTTCTCTATTGGTGACCCTGAAAGGCCTTGAATCAGCGAGGATAGCTGTATTCCATTTTGGGACTGGCCATATGATCCTCTCTCTGCATCGGCTGTTCTGAGTGGAATTTTGTCCGGAAGGTGCGGTGGGCCAGGAGGTACTCCATTCTATCTTTCTCCCCCTTCATGTGATTTCATGTGCCCTGGTCAGGGATATCACACTCCCCAAGCTGCAGCCTCAGTGCTGATTAATCTCCAAAGCAAACTCCCTTGGGAGAGGGGCCACTGCCCCTGTAGTTGGCATTGGGGTTGTGCTCTCAGACCTTGTCACTGGTTCTCTGCTCCATTGCATCACACTGCATTCACATCCGGGAACAATGGATTGAAGTTTGATCCCTCTTTTTCCATAGAGATATAAAAAATACACTCCTCTTGGGTGAGTTTGTACCCCATTCCCTCTCTACATATCACCATGTTACCACTCCCTCCTGGGACCCCATCATAGTTGGCTACCATATGTAGTCCTGAATTTGGTCTGGCCCTTGCTGTACAACCTGGACCTTCCCCAAGGATTTTCAGTATACTGTTGATTTTTCCCAATGCCTCTTTTTTCATTTTTTAAAATTATTATTAGGCTTACCTCAGTGGACTCATATTGTACTTGTCCTTTTGCTCTTGGCTGACTTCACTTAGCATAATTTCCTCCTGTTCTTGTCATGCAGTGATGTGCTTCGTGTGTTCGTCACTACTCTGCAGTGATGCATAGTAGTACTCCATTGTATGTAATCCATTTAATCCATTCATCAGTTGATGGAAATTTGTACTTCTTCCAATTCCTAGAAATTGTTAACTGTGTTGTGATGAACATTGAGATAGGGATGTCTGGTCGTGGATTGCTGCTTGCCTTTTCTGGGTATATACCCAGTCGGGGGATTGTTGACTCTTGTGGTAGCTCAATTTCCATCTGTTTTAGATATCACCAAATCAATTTCCATAATGGCTGTACATACCTATAGCAGTGGATGAGAGTTCCTATCTCCCCACAACCCCTCCAACACTTGTTGCTTTCTGATTTCTTTAATTGGGCTATCTTTGAGGGTGTTCAGTGGTATCTCATTGTTTTGATTTGCATTTCTCTTATGGTTAATGACCGGGAACATTTTCTCATATGCTTATTGACCATTTGGGCTTCTGCTTCTGTCAAACTTCTGTTCAGGTCCTTTGCCCACCTCCTCAGTGGGCAGTTAGGTTTGTTCTTTTTTGGAAACTATCAGGGTATTGTAGTTTTTAGTAATTAGGCCTTCATCTGATTTGTCATTGCTAAAGATATTTTCCCAGTCCGTCTGCTGTCTTATTACTCTCTTGGTGAATTCTTTAGATAAGCACAAGTGTTTTATCTTCAGTATATCCCACTTGTCTATTTGTGCCTCCTCTTTGGTTGTGTCCTTCCCTATTTCTGATAGCCTATGTAATCCCTGTGCTAGTGTTCTCAGTTGGTCCCAGTTTCCTCATTGATAGCCCTAATGGGGTTCTATCTCTAGGTGAATCTCTAGGGATTCACCTTGAGTTTATTCTAGTGCATGGAGTGAGGTAAAGCTCTTGCTTCATTTTTCTACAGGTAGATACCTATTTTTTCCAGCACCACTTGCTGAAAAGGGCATTTGTTTCCCATCTGATAATTTTGGGGCCCTTATCAAATTTCAGTTGTCTGTATGCTGATGCTTTTATTTCTGGATGTTCAGTTCTTTACCATTGGTCTGAGTATGCCATCATTATGCCGATACAATGCTGTTTTGACTACTGTGGCTATATAGTATGTGCTAAAGTCAGGTAAAGCAAGCCCTCCCATAGTGTCCTCCTTCTTGAGGAGTTCTCTGCTAATTCTGGGCTTCTTCCCTCTCCATATGAAGTTGGTAATCATTTTTTCCACTTCTTTGAAAAAGGATGAGGTAATTGTATTGGTATTGCATTAAACTTATATAGAGGCTTGTGCAGAACTGTCATCTTTATATATATAGTATATATTATTCAAAGATGGACCACATGTAACAATATATATATTGAGTCTTCTGATCCATGAGCATGGGATATTTTTCCATTTATTGAAGTCATTCTTGGTTTCTTGTAATAGTGTTCTATAATTTTTGTCATATAGATCTTTTGTTCTTTTAGTTAGGAATATCCCTAGATATTTCAATTTGTGTGTGGCAATAGTAAAGAGTACCTCTTTTTTTGTCTCCTCTTCTGTGGTCTTATCTGACGTGTATAGCAGTCTGATCAACTTCTGATTGTTGATCTTGTATCCTGCCACTCTGCCATACTCCTCTATTGTTTCTAGTTATCCTCTTGTGGAGCCTTTGAGGTTTTCCATATATAAATTCATATCATCAGCAAATAATGATAATTTTACCTTTTGCTTCCCCAGGTGAATACCATTGATGTCTTTTCTTTGCCTTTTGCTGTTAGCTCAAACTTCCAGTATGATATAGAATAGGAGTAGAGACAAGGGACCTCCTTGTATGGTCCCTTTTTCAGTGGGACTGTGTTTGTCTTTTCTCTATTGACTATCACATTGGCACTTGGTTTTTCATATATAGCTTGCATTGTCTTGAGAAATTTTCCTTCTATTCCAATCTTCTTGAGTATCTTAAATAGAAATTGCTGATGGATGTTGTCAAATGCTTTTTCTGTATCTATTGATATTATCATGTGGTTCTTAGAGGTTTTTTCATGTTAATGTGGTGAATGATACTAATGGTCTTTCATATATTGAACCACCCCTGCATCCCAGGTATGAATCTCACTTGGTCATGGTGAATTATTTGCTTTATATATTTTTTGTATTCTATTGGCCAGTGTTTTATTAAAGATTTTTGCATCAATATTCATTAGTGATATTGGTCGGTAGCTCTCCATTATTGTGGTATCCTTGCCTGTTTTTTTTAATCAGTGGTATACTAGCTTCATAGAGGAAGTTTTCCATCTTTTTCTATGCTTTGGAAGTGCTTGTGTTGGATTTGTGTCAGTTATTCCCTGAATGCTTTGTAGAATTCCCCTGTAAAGCCATCTGGCCCAGGTGTTATTTTTGTTAATAATCCCTTGATAAACACGTCTATTTCTTCTATTATTATGGGTCTGTTAAGATTCTTGACGTCCACTGGGGACAATGTAGGAAGAGATTGCTTCTCCAAGAATTTGTCCATGTCTTCCAAGTTGTTGAATTCATTGGAGTACAACCTTTGTAGCACTGTGCAATTATCCTTTTGATTTCATTAGGGTCAGTTGTAATGTGCCCTCTTTTATCCCTTATTCTTGCTATTGAAATTTTGTCCCTCCTTTATTTGGTTAAGTCTGCAGGTGGTTTGTCAACTTTGTTAATTCTTTCGAAGAACAAACTTTTAGCAGCATTACTATTCCCATTGTTTTCTTATATTCCCTCTCCTGAATTTCAGCCCTGATTTTTATTATTTCTTTTCTTTGGCTATTAGTCAGATGGTCCTGCTGACTCTGCTCTAGTCACTGTAAATTTGGTGCCAACATATCAGTTATGTGACTCTCTTCCTTGTTCAGGTGTGCATATATTGCTATGAAACTTCCTCTGAAGACTGCCTTGGCTGTGTCCCATAAGTTTTGGTATGTCATGTTTTCATTCTCATTGGTCCCTATAAATTTTATTTTCATCTCTGATCTGGGCCAGTATGCACTCCATTTACAATAGAGAATTATACATTCTCCAATTATTTTCTCTAGTTCTTTTCATCTTCCTTTTGTTGATTTCCAACCTTATGGGCCAGTGGTCTGAGAGAGAGTTCTGTATATCAGTGTGCTTAAATTTATGTGGATTTGCCTTATGTCCCAACATGTGGTCTATCTTTGAATAAGCTCCATGTTGGGGTGAAAGAATGTGAATTGCTTTTTATTTGGATGAAAAACTCTTCGTAGATATCTACCAAACACTATAATTATTTAATCTCTAGCCTCCTTGTTGAGTTTCTTTCCCTGTAATCTGTCTTTCTCAGAGAATGGTGTGTTGAAGTCACCCCTTATAATTGTTGAGGCTGTAATTTCTTTTTTATTCATATGGAGTGTTTGGTTTATGTATTCAGTGGGTCTCTCATTCAGGGTATATATGTTTAAAATGCTTATTGGATCATTGTCTACCCTTTCCTTAAGCATTATATAGTGTCTCTCCTTATATCTTTTTATGGTTTGCACTTTGAGGTTGATTTTATCAGTGATTAGGATTGCTCCCCCTGCTTTTTAAAAAAAAATAATTTTATTGGGGGTTCTTACAGCCCTTATAACATTCAATATATCATTTGTATCAAGCATATTTGTACACATGTTGCCATATTCATTTCCAAATATTTGCTACTTGAGCCCTTGGTATAAATTCCGCTTTCCCCTCACTTTTTTATGAATCATTTTATTGGGACTCATACACTTCCCCTCACGATCCATACATACATCAATTGTATGAAGGCCACATTTGCACTCTTGTTGCCATCATCATGATCAAAACATCCTCCCTCAACTTAGGCACCTAGTACCAGCTCCCCATATTTTCCTTCCCTCCCCCATGAAACCTTAATAATTTACAAATTGTTAATACTTTTTTGTATCATACACTGTTCAATGTGTCCCTTTACTCTCTTCCCTGTTGTCCGTACCCCAAAGCCTATCAATAGGTGAAGCGACATCCTCTTACACAGGGGTTGCATGGAGGAGATGAGCCAGCTAAAACACAGTGTAGTAACAATGAAATATGCAACTCTCCTCTATTTCTCACATGCTTCCTCCCACCCACTATCATGCTCCCAATTCTATCAGACAAATCCACCTAGAACAGGGGATATCACTGGAGACTGAAACATGGGAATTTAGGATAGATGCTCCCTCAGGACAAGTGGTGGGATTGGTGATTTTGGGAGAGTGGAGGGCTGGTGGAATAGAGTGGGAACCAATCTTAGGTATCTACATATACCCCTGCTTTTTTTAATTGCTTTTTGCCTGGTATATTTTTCTCTTGCCTTCGCTTCTCAATATATTTTTTCTGTGATCTTAAAATGTATCTCCTATAGGCAGCCGATTGAGGGATTGTGTTTTCAAAGCCAGTCTATTAATCTCTATCTCTTAAGGTCTGAATTCAATCCATTGATATTCAGGGTTATTACATCTATCTGTGCACTCTGTGTTGTCATTTTATCACTCTTGTGTTGGGAGTTTTTCTATCTCCAGGTGTGGCAGTCACGTGCTTATGTTAATTTTATGATTGAAATGTAGGGGTGGAGTCTGGCCTGTTAATCTGGAGATAGCCATTGAGTAGCTGATGAGGCCTCTGTGTGGGCATGGCTTTCACCTGAGACTCCTGGGAAATCTAATGATATTTCCCTCGTGAAGATGAGAAGCTATCTTCCCCAGTTGTGGGGAGTTAGTTTCAGAGATGATTAATCACAAGCAACACAGAATCGCGGCGTCTGGGAGGCTGGAGTATCCGGTGGAGAGACCACATGGCTTTGCCCTGATGGATACGGACCTCTGAGGCTGGGGTAGCCATATGGAGACCTTTTCCAGCAATGAGATACACGGGATGCTGTTGATGGACACTGAGCCCTGGAAGCGAGGATCCATGGGAAGACCCCTGTCGGTGCTGGGACTCTGTACCCACTGACCTGTGACTTTGTGAGTCAGAGGAAGACTTTATGGACTGATTTCAGGCATATGGGTTCATATCAGACTTGTGACTTTGAGCTGTACTGGGCTGCGATGTTTTTCCCAATGTCCTGTTCCTCTTGAATATAAACCCATTCCTTGTATCCATATGCGTGTCTCTGAAATTTGTTCCTCTAGTCTACCTGGACTAACACACCAGGGATTATGTCCGTGTCTATTTCAAGTTCATTCTTACCTTTCTTTTACCCCTGAGCCAGAGTTATCTTGGGAGCTACTACCTCTTTGATGGTTTCTGGTAACGTTGTTCTGTATGTCAGTCTTTTGTGTGTGCTTGGTGATTGCTGCTCTTTTGTCTCTGATGGGTCGGGTCGGTGAGGATCTTTTGTAGGGCTGGGTTCCTTTTAGCATATTCTTTGAGATTTTCTTTGTCTGGAAAGACTTTCACTTCTCAATTTCAATAGATAATTCGGCTGCATTGATTATTCTTGGGTTTGCATAGGTTTCCTGCAATTTAGGGAATATGCTGCTCCACTCTCTCCTCTTATTCATAGTTTCCACTGATAGGTCTTAGCATATCCTTATCTGCTTTTCTTTATATGCGATTGCTTGTTTTCCCCTACCTGCTCTCATAATTTTCTTCTTTTTCTCATAATTGCATAGTTTAACTATGATATGTCTTGGTGTTTTCTTCTTGGGGTTCAGGTGCGGGTCTCTGTGGAGTGTTTCCACGGGACCCTGGACACCCTGGGGTGGGGAGGACTGGCTAGTGCTTTGCACAGGCGTTAATGCAATGTGGAACACTAGTCCCAGGTTGTGGAGCAGCTGGTCTGATCTCCACCTTTAAAGAAATGGCAGCCTCTGTGGGGAGTGCTGGGTCGCAGTTCACAACTGCTTCTGAACAAGAGGAGAACTCTGAAATTTTCTGAGAGCCAACAAACCAAATCGAGAATGTCACCCTTTCTCAAGTCACCCCCACTCACCAATCTCTAGGAGCTCCGGATGTGTGCTACCTATCTGGCCGCCCTCTTACCCAACCGCTCCCTGGCACAATATTTATACATTCAGTTCAAACCTACCCAATAAAAATTGTTCTCATGAAATAGAAAGATTCCAGTCCAATATTTCCATCGTTTTCACTCTTTTCCAATGAATTCTATGCTCTTCAATTGATTCCATGTCAGAGCAGTAGTTTAGGCATTTGCCAAGGAATCAAATCATGTTCCCCTGTGAAACCTCTGAGAATAGAGCACCTGGTCCCCCTTCAGACCTGGACCAGGACTCATCCTGTGACTCTGTTTTCACCCAAACAATCTACATCTTTAAGGTGAACTATAGCACCCAGCACATATGCCTTTCTTAAAACAATCAATCATGTGAGGTAAACAAAAAGTGTCACTAATTGGCTAAGGACAAAGTTGCTAAGACAGAAAGTATTAGGAAAGAAGGAGGAATAAAACAGAAAAACAGGGAGGAAGTAGAATAAGTGATGTTTTATTGTGGAGATTGCACAATAAAAGCTATGACACACAATGTGTGGAAATTATTGAATGGAAAAACTGATTTGCTCTGAAATCCTTCACCCAAGTAACATTCTTTTAAAAAGCAAAGAAAATAGAGGATATTGAATAAAATAATACTTTTAATTAAAAAACTTAATCACACAATTAAAAAATATATTTATAATCAAACCACATGAGATCCCAACTTCAGTGGCTATCAGTGATAATTTTCTGGTTTTCTCCTGCTAGTTCTGGAATTCAGCTAAGATTTCTTCATTCATCAAGATTGATGAAGATTGGTTGGTTCATCTTTAAGGTATTTTAATTTTTTAAAAATGCTTTAGCAAGCAGAGTAGCACAGCGGTAGCGTGCTGGGCCCATAAAATGCTTTAGCCATACAAATACTCTTATTCTATGTAAGGTATCATTTCTATAAGCATATAGCAAACTTCAATGATTTTAAAAGATATAAGAGCTTGATTTAAGAACTTGAGCTTTGTTATTACTTTAATATTAGCCCTGATTTTAAAATAATTTCTCTTATGCCACAAAGCAGTCTTTAAAAAATATGACAAATCTTTCACTTTCCCATTCTCTCTCAAATAAACCTCATCCAAACCCCTGCAAAAATTTTCAAAATGTTTTAAAAAGTCCTAGTCAGACTAAGATAAGTTTATTTTATCTTTTGGGGGGTCATCACTGCCCTCTGGTGGTGGGAGTAGGAGGCCCAGCCTTTGCTCCTGTGGAGCTGGATTTGAACCTCCATCCCAGTGGGCCGCAGTCCCGCACACAACCACTACACCACTGAGGTTCAGCCCTCTAAGATAAGTTTATTACTGAGGGAATTTGTCTGCAGTTATTGAATGATCACAGAGACATATTTAAATATATTATATGTAGAATCATTCTGTGA
This sequence comes from Nesogale talazaci, assembly GCA_004026705.1. Lineage (NCBI taxonomy): Eukaryota > Metazoa > Chordata > Mammalia > Afrosoricida > Tenrecidae > Nesogale > Nesogale talazaci. The sequence goes on along the minus strand of PVJH01007540.1, from coordinate 74,141 downwards.
ATGTATAAACTGGAACCCAGTAGCCATAGTTTTTTGTTTTTTGTTTACTTTTCCCAGCGTATACATTAGAGAGAAACCTTATCTAGAAATTTCTTTTAAAATCCAACAAAACAATTGGAAAGAGACAGATAATCCTCTAGACTCTAGATCTAAAGGAAAACATGAACAATGGATTCAGAGATTCTTCACAAAACAGGATATGTAACCAATACATATATATATATATAAAGAGCTCAAATTTTTTAATCATAAAAGTATCAGACGTTAAAACTACATTGTGCACTATTTTATATCCATCATTATGATTAAAATTAAAAAGATACTATGATGGCAAATGATGGCACACATAGTGGGCAGTGTAAGAGCTTTCACACACTGCTTATAGGAATATAATATTTGACTGTTTTGTAAAGGAATTAAGTACAACATTTCTAGTTTTGTTTTATTGTTGCTTTTAAAGCTTAACACATTCCCCAGTCCCAGCTGTTATCTAGTCATTTCAGACTAATGATATCCCCATGTGTGTCAGGCTAGAACTGTGTCCCATAGGATTTTCAATGGCTAAATTTTCAGAAGTATGTCATCAGTCCTTTCTGTGGTGACTTTGGGTGGATTAAACTCTCCAACCTTTTGATTATAGTCAAGGATGCTAACCTTTTACACTTCCCTGGGACACCAAACATGCTCTTGTTGCTATGAGGTATTAAGTACATTGAGGGAATGAATGACTGAGCCTGGAACCTTTTGATCATAGACGTAAGGTACACCAAGTCAGTTAGCATAAAATAATCCACAAGGGCTATACAGATGAATAGAGACTAAGATCATAGGTGCTTGTGAGTAACCTGTTCTGAGGAAAAAAAGAATGGTGAAAATAAAAGACATGTGAAAAGGGTCCAGTGAACTAACAGACAAAGTAGACCTCAGAATTCATGATCCTGTGGCATAAGAACTAGATGGTGCCCACTTGCTCTTATCAATGACTCTGAAAGGTGAACCACCAGAATCACACCCTCAAGTCCACTGCCAGGGGTTGTTGCTGACTCACAGCAACCCTGCAGAAGAGGTTAGAATTGCTTCTGTCAGTTTTCAATACTGGGGTTTTTATGGGAGCAATGAGCCTGATTTTGCCCCTGTGGAATGGCGGGTGGTTTTACACTGCTGACCTTACAGCCCACCTTGTAGCCACTATGCCACCAGGGATCCATTCTTCAATAGGATGGGAGAGAAATGTGAAGCAAAACTCAAGATCATGAAAGTAACTAGGCTTGTTGGTTGGATAGAAGCTATCAGAACCTCAGCCTATGGTCCTTCATGACACTTTGGGTCTGAAACTGAACACACCACCCTAGCTCTATTTTCAGCCAACCAAAAAAAGGATCTATAACGGGAATAATGGTACTATTGTGTCACACATACCTTATAAGGATCAGTCATTTGAGATCAAGTCTGCAATTTTTACCCAGGTACCAATTTCATAAGGATTAGGAAAGAAGGGGAAATGGAGACATGGAGGAGGTAGGGTGGGTGATAATACATAGAGGAGGTTTCAAAGAATGCTATGAAACAGTGTGTATGAGTCCTTGAATGTAAGATAGATGTTCTGGTCTATAAATCTTCACTCAATTCACAGTAAGAAGTAAAATAAAATAATTCAGCATATTCATACCATGGATTTACATATGAGAATGAAAAATGCTTGCATGGATAAATTTTACTAACATAGTAGTGACCAAACAAACCTGTATACCAACTGGTAGTGATCTATGATTTCATTATATAAAGTTGCAAAATGGGTAAAACAAATTTGTAGTGCTAGAAGTCAGTCTATGGTGTTTCTAGGAAATTGACTGGGAAGAGAGGGGTCTCTAGTGTGCCTTGGTCCTGGAAGTAGCCTCTTTTTTCTTGGATTGTGTGTTGATTACATGGGTGAATTCTGTAAATTAAAAAAAAATATCTTCATGAAAACAAGGTAACACCTATAGGATGAAAGTAAAAGATTGCAGCTTGGAACCCATGAGAATCAATACAAAGAGACTTTTGAAAGAAGCCCAGGAAAGCTCTTCATTCCTTCAGCCAACCTCTTTATAGCTACGGTCTCTCATGTGGGCTCTCTCCAGACAGAAAGGCTTTAGCCTCATCATCCAAGGGAAGTCCACTGGAGTCCATGTGTTCTTAAAGTTAGCATTCAATATTTTTGTTTGATGCAGGCAAAGTCATCCCTCAAAGCTCTTTTCATCAGCTGACTTATACATGTGAGTCCATCTATTGATACTGAAATGTGAAGTTGTTTTCAATTGCACAGACACACAATGGAAAATTCTACAGATGAGTTTTTGAAGCTCTCTGTAGGGAACGAATCATACATAGTTCTTCATACATAGTTACTCCTTAGTGTAGAATGTCTGCACCATGGTTTGAGATGTGTTCTAATTTACACAAAGCACCAGTTCCAAAGTCCTCACTGAAGTGCCTTCACTACTTTTACAAAGACCTGACAGGTTCATTCAAAGCACAACTTGAAAACTTCTAAGATAGATCAACTAACGTATTTTTCAGATTTATATACTTATTTTTTTATTTTAGCAAACTTTTACAGAGTGTCTTATGTACTGACTGTCAACCAATTAAAAAGGGATTTGAGTGAGTAATTCAATGCTTCAGGACAAGGATTTTAATCCAGAGCTCCTAGCCCTACCATGTTTACACGACCTCTGAAATCTGTGTACATTATCAGGTTAATTAAAAACTGTTAAACACAAAGGGAATATTCAGCAATAGGATTCTTGTTAAGTTTCCTAGAGGATGAATATTTGGAGTCTAACTTTTATACAAAGGCACGAAGTAGATGATGCATTGAAGATTTATCATCCCCTTCACAATGTTGAGAAAGTAAATTTCAAGTAATTTCTACCACTATCCTTCACCATCTAAATAGAGAACACATTCCCTTGATTGGCAATACAAAAGCATCAAACAAGCCAGTGACCATTCCAGAGAAAAGATAAATGTCAGTTATTAGGTGCTATTGGCTCAGTTCGAATGCATAGTACAGGCCAGGGGTCAGCAAACTCTTGAGACTAAAAAGCCAATCCTGTCCCTCCTAACAACTTTAAAGTCATGCAAGAGTCTTAAATATGTTTTTCTAAATAAATGAAATCACCATGATCTGAAATAATAACCTTCAAATGTTTCAGAGCCACACGTTCACCCTGGGTTTGTCAGAGGGGTGGAGGTTGCCCATTTTCCACCTTCCAATGCACTTTCTGTGGGCAAGAGAGTTTACATTTTGGATCATTGGTCAGAGGGGATTCAATGGAGGTTTAATTCATGTTGGGATCCTGCAAATGAATTTTGGACTTTCAGTGATATCCATGCCTTCTATGAACCAAGTGATCAAACTTTATTCTCTAATACAATTCCCTTTCTGATCATGAAGTTTATTGTTTACAATCTTTAGTTCCATACAAGCTTGTGTGGACAGAGAAGATGACCTCTCTCTTAAAGCTGTTTGCTTTAAGGTAAACCTAGAGAACTCAGCTGCTGTTCTTTCTGATATCCTGGCACTCTGCTTATATTCGCTACACTAACGATAGCACTCATATCTTTAGTGATCACTTCACGACATTTCTAATGAGCAGAGCCACATCATAAGAATTAATTGTTCTTAGATTAGGACATATAGGTGTGAGCTCAGAATGCATTCATATATCTAAACTGTATATATATCCTGGTCAAATTTAGTGGCAGCATTATTATGTTTTTTAAAAAATAATATAAGTAACCTATGAGGGATAGTTGATAATGACACTAATAATTATTGTTCTAGCCAATGGTATAGAATTTAAAATACTCTTCATAAGAGGAAAATATGCATACACCGATGAATTTTTAGACTAAAGTACATAGAAAACCCACTTATGCTGATTAGAAATTTAAGCGACTGAGAAAACTAAGTGACTGTTAAAAAACAGTGAGGGTTAGACACAAGACAAATACTTCAATAACACTCATTCACCAAGAAAAAAAACTGCCTTCAGAACTAAGCCATATCAAAGAAAACAGAGAATGTAAGAAAACTGCAAATATCTCTCTCTTACGTTGCCAGTTACTGGACAACATTACGAGTAAGCAATTTGAACCAGTCTTCTACTTCAGAATCCACAGCCTTGGGAAAGCTAGCATCTGCTTCTTCTCATGCTCGGGTGTTTCAGCTTTAAGTCCAAAGGAGTATCTCAGTTCCTTTCATCTGTAGCAGGTGCAATTCAGTATTGTGTCTATAGAGCCCTTTAGTATTTCAATTCCAGGTCCTTTCAGCTTGAGAAATGCCATGTATATTATTCCTGTTAGTTACCTAAGTTCAGTTCCTTGTATATTTTATTATGTTACTTTGCTTTTCAAACTGTTGTTGAGCTCTAACTAGCTCAGTTGCTACATTGTTTCTTTGATTTACTTTAGCTGTTATAAGATCAAGAGCATATTTTAGAGTCTCTTCTGCCACTCATTTTAGTATTTTACCTTTCACCTATCTTTGATGTCATCCAAAACTCCCTTGCATTTGTTCATGTCTCAATGTCTCAAATTCATTCTCATAGTCCTTAAATCCATGCAAGATACACTTGAAGTTGCACTTTGTCTCTTCGGACTTATTTTCATTTTCCTTAGCTTCCACTTGAATTTACACATGAGAAATTGGTGAACTCTTTCAGGTTGCTGCTAAGCTGGCTAGACTTGATATTGAGTGTGTTCCTTGTTTCTTTCCACACATGTAGTCAATTTGACTCTGGCGAATTCCTTTTTGAAATTTCCACATGTGCAGTCCCAATTGTGCTATTGAGCAAAAAAGTATTTCCAAGGAAGAAGTCAGTGATCTTTCAAAATTTCACCCTGTAATCTCAGGTGCAATTATTATCACTGAAAACATATTTCCCCGATCATTGATCCTTCTTTGTTTCCAACTTTCTAATCACCAGTAATGATCAGAACATCTTGATCTCAAGTTTAATTAATGTCAGAATGTAAACATTGGTAAAATACCTACAGTTTCCTCACCATTGGCATTAGTGGTTGGCTCATACATTAGAAGAGTTATGATTAACGGAAAGATTATGAATGATTGTATCAGCATTGTACTGTAGAACAGATCTTGAAAAGGTCTTTGTGACAAGGAATATGATACCATTTCTCTTCAATTGTTTCTCCAGCAGTATATACCATATGCTTTTCCAATTTAAAATAGCCAATACCATCCATTTCAACTCACTAATGCATAGGATATTGATATCAAGACATTCCCTTTATTTTGTGACAGTGTTCAATTTTTTTCTAGACTAAGTCTTCTTACATTCCATATTCCAATTATTAGAGCATAGTTTCAATTGTTTTTCTCTCATTTTAAGTTATGTCACATCATCAAATGAACTTCCTGGAAGCTTAGCTTCATCCATATCACTAAGGTGAACTTTACTCTCGGGAGTGATATCTGTGCAATTGCACTCTTTGAGTACCTTCCAACATGAAGGACTCATCTTTTGGCACTATAGTACACCCTGCACCCTGCAAGTCACAAGGTTTTCACAAACCAATGTTCTAGAAGTGGACTTCCAGGTCCTTCTTACTAATCTGCCTTCCTCTGAAGTTCTGCTGAAACCTGTCCACCTTGGGTGACCGTGCTATTTGAAATGCAGGTGACATAAGTTCAAGCATTATTCCTGAAACCAAACCAAACACACTGCAGTGCGTTTGGACTCACAGTGGTTGTATAGAGGAAAGTAAAGCTGCCCCTGTGGGTTTCTGAGATCGGGACTCTTCTTAAGTCATCAGCTTCTTGGGAGCTTTTGCAGATGTCGTAACATTCCATCATTCAGATTTTTCAGGCATAATTGTACAATTGCTACTACAGTAAGTTTCAAAACATTTTTTTTCATAAGCTCTTTGATGTTAGCTCCCTTTTGCCCCACCTTCACACAAGGAACCCCTGTTTTCATAGTTAAATGATACTACTACTATTATTATATATATATATATATATATATATATATATATATATATATGAATTGTCACCTACAATTCTGTTATTTTCTCCCCTCAAGTGGAGTAATTTCATCATCATTGCTAGCATCTCCCCCTTGCAGCCCCCCATCTCCACCACAAAATTTTCCCCTAACCTCAGGAGATCATTGCTCTTGTTGCGGTTTTTGCAAGGTAATCCATCTTGGCAATCCTGCATTGAATGATCATACTTATACTCCTGACTCTATATAGGTCTAACAGTATTAAGTAGGTGAAACACAAGACTTAATAGTAAGATGAGGAAATATTAAAGAACCAAAGGATAGTTATGAATGTCAACAATGCTCTACCACAAGCAGTAGCTCTTCATAGGAGTGAAAAGCCTCACCTTTCTCCCACAAAGCAGCTCGTGGATTTGAAATGATGACCTTTTGTTTAACTAATGAGTAACCCACGACTCAACCTGCACTCTCCTTTTAAAGCACCATAACAACAGGTCAAGCCACTGTAGTGTAACAAACTGTCAGATGAGTGACAGAAATATAGAAAGAGTGTCCAAGGTATATAAACCGCCACCCACCTGCCATTTTGTCACATTACGGTTAGCTTGTTTGTTGATATAGTGCTAGAAGTTATGCCTCAAATATTTTTAACCTCTGCAGTGGTCACTGATGGTGGACAGGTTTCAGCAGAGCTTCCAGACTAAGAGCAGAGGGAAAATATTTGCCATCTACATCCAAAATTTGTTTTGGTGAGTTGCTGTAAAGTCCATTCTGATTTAAGACAAGCCATGTAAACAGAAAGAACTGCTCTGTAGGGTTTTTAAGGTCGTGATGTTTAAGAAGCAGATATTCTGAGATATACCCTCGGGGGCCTCTGTTTGGGTTCAAACTGCCAACCTTTTGGGTATTAGTTAATCACATAACCATTTGTAATACCCAGTTAGGTAGTGAGAACCTTATGGTTACAGAATGTTGTCTGAGACTTTAACTTAATATTTGGAATATATCATCGAGTAACCAATTGCTGAGGATGTATGCTATATTTAGAAAAATTAAGGACCATCAAAGGGAAGGGGCTTTAATTAGATAGACACAATAGTCACACACAAAAATGGACCCAAACATACCAAAATGGATGAAGATGTTTTATTCTGTTAAAGTTGAGGTCAACATGAGTCCATGCTAACTCAATGAAAATTAATAACAGCAGGAACAGATTGTGACACCTTTGCTCTGTGCAAATAAAACAAATATATTTTTCAATCCTTGACCTTCACCTATTGGACTAAACTATTATCATCACAGTGGTGTCCTTAGCAAATGACACACATCATGATCTTGAAGGAATTTTTCTTTGGATAAAAAAAAATCTCTTGATAACACACTTGACAAGAGATCATCACAATGTGAAGAAAATTAATTTATAAAAACAATTCTCACCACCATCAAGTTGTTTTCAACTCGTAGAAATTCTTTGGGATGGACTAGAACTGTTTGGGGGTTTCTTTATGGAAAAGGAAAACTCCATGGAAGTGAAAAGTCTCGTCTTTCTCCAGCGAGGTTCCAGACCTTGGGAGTAGTAGCTCAATGTGTAACCCAGTTACTTGCTATGACTCCAGAGTAGATTTTATTTTTAAAATCCTATTATTAAATTGAGTCAAAGTTTAATTCCCTATAATTCTTATTCTTATTCTGAATTTTGCCTTTGAGAGAAATATGAGTTTTAGTTCCTCTGTATGTGGACATTTTAAAGAGATTTTTCAAATGCCATATGTGCAAGCATCCCAACCATTTTCTTGTCAAAATTAGAGTATGGTCTTCTATGATTCCCTTTAGTTTTTTTTAGAGATTGTTTATAGTAAAAGGTTTATAGTATAAATGAGATGGAAGTATGTAGGTAAATATATTTAAATATAATGGTCTTTATACACATATTTATATATTAAGTATTACCATAACAGACAGACATTGGGCCTCTACTTACCCAAGTACTCCACCAATGCAAGAATACTATGCTCTAATAATCTGTCATTCTGTGATGTTCACCTTCCAGAGACAATCACTGAAAAGAAAAATGGATACATAAGCAAATTTGGTGAAGAAAGTTAATGGTGCTTGACTATTAGAAGACATAGCATTTGCAGTCTTAATGGCCTGAAGATAAATAATTGACCATCTAGTTTGGGTTCAACAAAGCCCACATCAGGCTCTGTGATCACAAGATGCTGACAGGATCAGGTATCAGACATCAGAAGACCCAAAACAAACAATCATATCTATGCAATTGAGGGTGGGGATCAGAGTGGAGAACCAAAGGCCATATGTAGATAATTGGATATCACTCACAGAAAGGTCACAAGGAGGAGATAAGTCAGCCAGGGTGCAGTCTCCAGTTCTTTAATGCTTCCTCCCCTCTACTATCATGACCCAAGTTCTACTTTACAAATATGGATAGATCAGGGCATGCACACTGGTACAGATAAGAGCTCTTGACACACACATTTCAGGACAGAGAAACCCCTTGGGAACAGTAATGGGAGTAGCAGTACCATGCAAGTGGGGGAAGGTTTGTGGTGAAAGGGGGAACCAATTACAATGATCAACATTAACATCTCACAGGAGGGAATGAACAACAGAAATGTGAGTGAAGATGTAAGATATGAGAATAATAATCATTTATAATTAGTTGAATATTCATGAAGGTGGAAGTGTGGGAGAGAAAGGGCAAAAGAAGAATATGGAAGGACTCAAGTAGAAATAAAATGTTTTGAAAAGGATGATGGAAATATATGTGCAAATGTGCTTGATATAATCAATGAATGGAATGTTATGAGTTGTAAAATATCCCAATAAAATTGTCTTTAAAATGCTAAAAAGGATATCTAGTCTTTATATTTGAGAAATAAGATCAATATATTGCATTATGAAAAATCATTTTAAAACAGAAAAAAAAATTTTAAACTATTAAGTCCATTATCAAAAATAAATATTTTTACTCTTTTGTGAAATACATAGTTTGAAAACCAACAAAAGAACATACTCAACATATCTCAAACTGGAAGAAGGCAATAACAAATTCAAGTCTTGAGTTTCAATATTGAAAAGAAGATAGAAACAAACTATTGGTGGCTTTGAGAAAAATGGGAACTCCAGAACACATCATCGTGCTGATGTGAAACCTGAATATGGATCAAGAGGCAACAGCATAAAGAAGATAATACTGCATGGTTTAAAACCAGAAAAGGTACATGTCAGTGTTGTATACTTAATATGCTTATTTAATCCTTATGCTCAACAATCATCAGAGAACTTGGCTTCTATAAGGAAAAATATGGCACCAGGATTGGAGGAAGGCTTATTAAAAACCTGCAATATGCAAATGACACAACTTTGCTTGCTGAAATTGAAGAAGACTTGAAGCATTTACTGTTCAAAACAAAGGATTGTAATCTTCACTACAGGTTATAATTCAATGAAAAGAAGACCGAAATATTCACAACTAGACCAATAGGTAACATCAGGATAAATGGGAAAAAGTTGAAATTATCAAGGACTTTGTCTTGCTTGTGTCCACAATAAATGCTCATAAAAAGCCTTAGTCAAGGGACAAAAATGATGTGTTCCATTAGGTAAAATCTGTTGCATAAGATCTCCTAAAGTGCTGAAAAGCAAGGATGTTACTTGGAGGACTGATGTATAACTTCTCTAACCCATGGTATTTTCAATTGCCTCTTATTAATGTGGAAGTTGGACATTGAATAAGAAAAACCAAAGAAAAAACAATTATTTGAATTACGGTGTTAGTGGTGAATATTAAATGTAGCGTGAACTGCCGGAAGAACAAAGAGATCTGTCTTGGGAGAAGTACTTTGGACATGTTTTCAGGAGAGACCAGTCCCTGGAGGACCACATGCTTGGTAAAGTGGAGGGGCATAGAAAAAGAGGAAGATCCTTAAAAAGACAGAGAAAGTCCCTGAATGAGACAGATTGACAGAGTGACTGCAATAATGGAATCAAACATGGAAAGTTTTAGGGATGGAGAAGAATGGGGTGATATGAAGCTCTTTCTTATACATATATGAGTGTCTCTGATTTGTTTCTCTAGTCAAACCAGCCTAACACAGGCTGTTTCCATCTGTATATTGCTTCTGAAGAATCCTATGCTCTTTGATTTACAGAGTGTAAAAAGGACAGTTTGGGCATTTTTGAGGGACTCCAATAGTGGTCCTTTGAAATGTTCTTTGAATTTGGGTAACAAAGGGATGTCTAAAGAGGAAGTATCAGACCTGTAGGGAAGATGGAGTAAAATTTCCCAATCCTTGCTACAACAAATTAAAAAAAAATTAAATTGAGCAAGTACATTGTCATGATGGAACAAAAGAATTTTACCAATGTAATTTTCTGGCCTTTTAATCACCAGTGCAGTTTTTAATTTTCTTAAAAATTATTATTAGGAATCCCTGTACTAGACCTGTCTCTGCAGGTCTATCTAGATAAGATAGGCTAGATGAACAGTCTGGAGGAGAAAACAACAGCTCTGGTGGTTCTGGGGGGACATGGGAGATGGGGGAAAGGAGGTGGTGCTGTCCAACAGAGGGATAATAACAAGTGATCCAAGATCAGTGGCAGAGTGGGTGTAACAGGCCTGATAGGGATTGATCGGGAGTAATATAACAGAGAGAAATTATTAAAATTCAAATGGGGGATGTGCATGATAGTGGGATAAGAGGAAAGCAGAAGGAAATAGAAAAGGGAACTGGTAGGCAAAGGACATCTACACAGGTCTTAATATAGGTATAAAATAGATGAATATATTTATATATGATAATGTGTAAATAGATCTACATGCATATATTTATAGGGTTAGCATGAAGGCACTAGATGTACATTGGACTTCCACTCAAGTACTTTCTCAATGCAAAAACACTTTGTTCTCTTAAATTGGAATTCCTTGATGCTTACCTTCCTGACACAATCCCTGAACACAAATGTGTGTTCAAGCAAAACTGGTGAAGAAATATGATGATGCCTGGCTATCAAGAGATGTAGCATCTGGGGTCGTAAAGGCTTGAAAGTAAGTAGTGGTCATCTAGCTCAGAAGCAAAAAAGTCCACATGGAAGAATCACACCAGCCTGTGTGACCATGAGAGATCAATGGAATCAGTTAGAGCAGTTAGTAGTCAATAAAGAACAAAAATATCATTGGGTGCCCACCTTCCTGAAATATCACTGAAAACAAATGTGTGCATAAGCAAATGTGGTGGAGAAAGTTGATGGTGGTTGGCTTGAAGATAAACAAGCAGCCATCTTGCTCAGAAGCAACGAAACCCACATAAAAGAAGCACACCAGCCTGTGTGACCACAAGAGGTCAGAGTGATCAGGTGACAGGCATCAAAGGACAAAAAATTGTATCATTGTAAATAAGAGGGTGTGCAGGGTGGAGACAAGCAAGTCAGGGTACAGTGTAGCAATGATGAAATATGCAACTTTCATCTGGCTCTTAAATGCTTCCTCCCTCCCACTATCGTGATCTGAATTCAACCTAATAAATCTCATTAGACTAGATGATGTACACTGGTACAGATAGGAAGCGGAAATATGGGGAATCCAGGAAAGATTATCCCTTTAGGACCAGTGGTAAGAATGAATGGCAATACCGGGAGACTGGAAGGAAGGTGGAATAGAAAGGGGGAACTGATTAAAAGGATCTGCATATAGCCTCTTCCCTGGGGTACGGACAATAGGGAAGTGAGCAAAGGGAGACACCAGACAGTGGATGATATGAATAAAAATAACAATTTGTAAATTATCAAGGGTCCATGAGGGTAGGGGGAGTGGGGAAGGAGTGGAAAAATAAGGAGCTAATACCAAGCGCTTAAGTAGAAAGAAAATGTTTTGAGTTCCATGGCAACAAATGTACAAATGTGCTTTGCATATAATGAATGAATGTATGTGCAGATCTTGAAAAGAGTTGTATTAGCCCCCAATTAAATGATTTTTTTGAAAATATAAATAATCCCTGTAATTTTATTTTATCCTTTAGCAAAGTCCATGGAGAGTACCTGTGTAGAATGCCAAAACCAGTCACCATAACCTTGAGCTGACCTCTGCTTCAGTTCAATGGCCCACCTGATCCCCTTCAACTGTTTTTATTGCCCCTCTTTTTTGAAGGCACCCTAATAAAACACATGTGCTATGTGTTATGGGAGAATGTATCTTCAGCAACTTACTGATCTCTGAGACATGTTTAAACACATGTCATTTGAAATAACCCTGTACAGGTATGAAATTGAATCCGAGAATCAATTTTTTTTCCTTCAACTTACTATAGTGTTATGTAGAACCAGGGTAGTATGATGGGTTACTCTTTGAGCAGTCTGAATCCAACAGTTTCTTCAAGTAAAAAGATTTACAGCCGTGGGAACCCACAGAAGCAATTTAATGGTTTCCTCTAGGGTTTCTATGACTCAGAATTGATTCAGTGGTGGTGAGTTTGTTTTGTTTTGTTGGAGTGGATATATAATTTTTATTTGCGAGTGGTGTTTGGGGGGAAAGTTTATATGGTAAATTGGTTTACCACTCAATAGTTCATGCCCATTTTGTCTTGCAACACTGCAACTCCCAAAATGCAACCGCAATCTTTGTGCTCCTTCCTTGTCCTTACTATTTCTTTCAGTAGTCTTTATTTTTTTCTGCCTTATGAGCTCTATCCTTGGACAAGTATTACCATTTCCTATTCAGTGATTATTCTATATACACTTACTACTGTGAGTGAAGCCTGTCTTGTTGAGTTGAAAACAATGCAGAAGGAACTGTAGTTGGAAAAACGGTCTTGATGATAGAGATGAAGGTGCAGATCAAATGATCAAATTTTGTTCATAGCAAATACCCCACCACCACCCCCCACAACAAAACAGAATGTGACTATACAGGTGGAATGCCCCAGATTGAATACATAGAAATCAAACTAACTACATATATTGGATGAGCCAATGGAGAAGCTCAATGTCAGCAACTAAAGCCAGGCAGGGTCCTGACTGTCAAATAGACCATTAATTGTGCATATGTAAGTTCAAGTTGAAGTTGAAGAAAATCAAAAGTTCACAAGAACCAAAATATGACTTTGAGGATATTTCTCTCTAAACACCTTCTCAAGAAGAGATTGATGCATTAAAAGTTAATCACAGAAAATCTGGCAAACTATGGGAAGGTATCAAAAAAAGTAAACATGAAGAAATCAAAAAAGTTATTAAAAAGACTGGAAAAAAGAAAAGATCAAAACAGATGTCAGAAGCAACTCCGAAACTTGCTCAAAATGGTACAGTAGCTAGGGTAAATAGAAGAAATGATAATATTTATAAGTTAAACCTAAAATTCCAAAGAGTCACTCAGGAAGACAGAATAACACATTATAATAAAATATGCAAAGATCTAAAGGTAGAATATCTAAAAGGAAAACATTATTGTGTAGTATTGGTTGACTAGAAAAGCAAATTGAGAGACACTCATGTATATTGAGAGACATTTATATCAAAGAGTAATTATATATTGAGAAAATGCCCCAACCAAGTCCATATCAAGTCCATAAGTCAGATATTAGCCCTTATGTCTAATACTAGTCCATAATTTCCTCTTCAGACTCACAAAGCCATTGCCATGATGCCAAATGCAGGAAAATCATAGGCTGGTGGGTGAAAAGTCTTGCGGATCCAATGGCAGTGGAAGCACTTCAGTGCTCGTCTGGATATCCACATGGCTCTCCAACAGGAAAAGCCACGAGAAAGAATACAAGTTTCAAGAATCCTCATGAGAAGGTCATACACAAAAGGAGGCATTATGAGGTGGTGACCTGATTGGTTAAATTCCACCCCTTCACTCTTTTAGCAAGTACACATCGAATTATGTATATACCACATGATTGTGGCTACTATCTAATGCCTTATCGTCAACTTTCAATGTTTTTGTAAATAGTGTCCTGTCACAGACTATTTTAATTTGTACAAGTCGGCAATCCAAAACTGTGCTATACACATATACTTTTTCTCTAAAACAATTTCATATATATATATTTTTTTCCTTTTTTCAACAGTTCTTTAAATTCTATTGTTTATTATTGTTAGGTGCCATCAACTTGGTTCTGACCCATAGCAACTCTATGAACAACAGAACAAAATATTCCCTCAACCTGAACCATCTTCAAAATTTTTCTTATTCTTAAGTCCATTGTTGATACCACAGTATCAATCTAACTCCATCAGGGTCTTTTCCTTCTTTGCTGCTCCTCTACTTCACCAAACATAATGTCCTTCTCTGGAGACTGGTCTCTCCTGACAATATGACCTAGGTGTATAAGACAAAGTCTCACTATCCCTACTTCTAAGGACCACTTTTGTCATACTTCTTCCAATACAGATGAGTTTGTCCTTTCAATAGACTATACTTTCAATATTCTTCTCCAGTACCAAAATCCCAAAGCATTGATTCATCTTTGATTGTCTTGATTCAATATTCAACTTTAAATTCAATGTTCAACTTTCATAGGTATATGATACAATTGAAAATATCAATATTTAAGGTACACCTTAAACTTCAAAGTAACATCCTTGCTTTTTAATATTCTCAAGAGGTCATGCATAGAAGATTTACCTAATGAAACTCCTCTTTTGATTTCTTGGCTGCTGATTCTAGGAACATTGAATTCAATCATTTAGTTAATTTAATAATACTATTACAATATACACTATGGGCATGATTTTCAATATTCCTCATTAAGAATAATAATGTCTCTAATGTGGAACAAGGACATATAAAAACCATAGATATATGAATGAATTTTGGACTCACAATTTTAATCATAACCTAACAACAATTAGTTCTTATGATGGAGCCCTACTCTATATTTGCCTCACTCTCCATAGCTATGGGTACTATACCCAAGTATGATTAAAAAAAAGAAAGCTATATGAATAGCATATGGGGTCATAAAGGCCTGTCTTAAAACAAGCAAACATTTAAGGAATGTGCCAGCTAAGTCCATGTGGAAGAAGCACACCAGTCTGTGTAATTCTAGGAATAATAAAATCCAAGACCAGAGGAGGGAACTATATCAGAGCTTAGCTAGCATAAAATTTAGCACTTTATCGTTCTTTCTCTTTTTTGACTTATTTTAAAATTTTAAAATTTTTTATTATTTTCTGCTCTCTTTTCTTTTGGCACTTTTGTGCTTTGATTATAATTTTCTTCTTCTTTTGCTTGTCTTTATTTGAAATACAGAATAAGAAAACCTATAGAGAGAATAACTGGATTAATAGATTTTTAGGATTATGGCATGAGAGATTGTGGGGAAATGGGGAGCTAATAATAATGAATGTAAGAATGAAAATTGATTATAGTTATGATTCCACAACTCTTTTTAATATGTTTAAAACATTAAATTGTATAACATAATATTTACATATCAATAAAGTTATTAAACATTTTACATGTATAGAATTTAGTAGCTTTTCCATTGATACATGTCAGGAAGAAGAAATATTATAATATGTAAAGAGAGTTCAATGTTTATAAAATTAGTTGAGGTGACATTGCATAGAATTTTGATCAGTTAGTACTAAATGGTATAAAAATTAACAAGTGAGGGATGCTATTTTGACATCATACTAATGACCTCCCTTCTTAGCATTAGTTTGTGTCTTTCTTTTTTTGTCTTTTTTAAGTATTAAAAGTGTTCTCTGCAGAATCTTAAAAAATTCTGTTGAAATTGGGCATGAAGAGAAAAAAAATGCAAATATAATTCCTTAATTACAATAGTGATCTTGGTATTATAGTGGAAAATTAATGATATCTGAAGCTAAATATTCATTTTTATATACTTATCTGACATATGTCTAGGTAAATAAGCAATTAACAGGTATATATTTCTAACATATATGTTTTATGTTTCTATTTTGAGCCTCACATGAAAAGTACAAAGTAAATATTATAATCCTCAAATGTAATCTAAAGAACCTAAGGCTAAGATTGACATGCCTAAGGTAACACTGCCAGTAATGGACAGATCTAAGCCATGAACTTAGATTTTTCATCTAAATTCTATCAGTTCTCTCAGGAGTCCAAAGAAAACACTCACTCTTAGATCTCCTCACAGGACATGTGAAAGATAAATAATCTTGAAATATTGAGTTTATGTTGTCATAAGCAATAATCTCACATCCAAAGACATAGAGTCAAATTGTCCATTTTCAGGGGAGGAATTGTCTTAATATCTTGGGTTACATAGAGGTACTTCCATTGGATTTGGAAATGAATATTCTGAAATTGGTATTTCCTGTTGATGTGTTCAAAGTAAACAAGTAAAGAGCCACCATCTTACTTTCCAAGGAGATTTTTGGTTGCATTTATTTTAATTCTGAATCCATTATTGAGCTTTTAAAAATATTTAAGTGGAGCATTGATGGTTTGGTTGTGTGGTAGACTTCCATGCAAGACACCTAGGTTCAATTTCCCGCCAATGCTTCTAAAGCACAGCCATCACTCATTTATCAATGCGGACTATGTTTTGCTATGATGCCAAACAAGGCTCAGAGAAGCTCCTGGATTAAGATGAGCTATAAAGAAAGCCCTGGTGATCTGTTTACGGAAATCAGCCAAAGAACACCCTATGGATCATAATGGTCTAATCCACAACACATCATGGGAAGCGTGTGCAGCTGAGCGCTCTTTTGTTCCTTTGAGAATGGAAGTCAGATATTCACTGGAGGGCAGTTGGCATGTATAGCATGTAAAGAACTGTGTTGGACATTGTATGGTATAATAGACTTCATTCCTACCCCTAGGGAGTCAATGAGATGGCCGAATACAGAGTTTATTCTAATACAGGGATATCAGTCAGGATCCAATAAAAGAAGTAAAGCAGTTATGATACAGGACCCAAGCCTTAACAGCTGAAGAGCTTGCTGGGGGATAAGCCTAGAAGGGAGTTAGAGGATCATAGGGGGAAACGTCTCTGAACAGTTTGCCTGGAACCAGCAGTGAGTGGAAAAGTCAGATCGTGAAGGGACAAATGTGGTGGAGGGACTGCTCATGAAGAGGTCTTTGTATAGTTGCTGCCTCTGTGGATCCAGTGTCAACTATCTGGTGGTGAACCTGAGGCCTCCCTTGGATAGCACAGTTAGTATTCAGGGGAAAAAACAGATATATAGGCAAGGAGCAAAAAGATAATCTGGAACCAACATATTTCAGCATCAGTTTGATCACCATACATTAAGAACAACAACAGTTTCCATTTTACCTCTCAAATCCGTAAGTTTCTGATCTGCAAAACTCTAATCTTGAGCAAAAGTGCAAACTACATATATTACACTGTGAAAGCAGGAGAAGGGCAAGAGCCAAGGAGTTATGTCTAGACAACTCTGTCCTCCACGCTTCTGCCTTTCCTCCTCATTAAACCACTTCATTTTAGAGGGGATTGTGTCAACATGGGAGGGAAACAGACACCAAGGTTAAATCTTTGGCATAGCATTTACTATGTGTGTTCATGATTAAGTTCCTTAAGCTCTTTGAGGCTCCCTGCCTCAGTTGTAAAATAGAGTTGTGAAGACTACCTGAGAAACTGTAAGCAAAACTCATGGTAAACAGGAGACATCAAGCAAATTTTGCCCCACTTTCTTTCCTTTTATTTTCCTCTTCCTCTTCAGAGCCTAAAAGTCCATCCTGGGTCATATGTAAACTCTGGTGGATACAAAACAGCTGATTAAATAAAGTAAGAATTAAATTATTTTTATTGTATCATTCCTTCTAAATTTCAGGTGTCTTGTCCTCTTTATTCACCCCTATTTGCATCTGGTTTAATTCCTTCTTTGTCATCTATCAGTACGGATAATAGGTTCTAGGTTGTAGTCCTTTTCTCTTGCATTCAAAATACTGGAACCCGTGGTTTTAAAGCATTCCAATATTTCCTCTCTAAATTATTAACTAAAATTTATTAAGGCATTATAGTGTGCCAAACCTATAGAACACACAGAAGTCTCAAAGGCAGGACTTAAGGAAATTTCTATTCCAGGGGTCTTTGTTGAGAAATGATTTCCCTGTTTTTCCCTACATGTCTTTTTTTGTTCATCACTGAGGTTTGCATCTATGCAGTAAGTGTTTGAGGACTTCTACCAATGCCTGAGCTATTCAAGATGTCTGGCAAAAAGGTTTTCCAATGTGGGTGTGTCTAATTAGGATCAAGTGTGTTGTCCTCTTTATTTGCCCTTCTTTGCATCTGGTTTAATTCCTTCCTTGTCATCTATCATGATGGATAATAGATTCCAGGTTGTAGTGCATTGTCTCTTGCAGTCATACCATCAGAGGCAGAAACTAACTCACATTGACTCGTTTTTTCCCTTCCAATGTACTCCTCTTTGGAATCAACTAGTGAGAAATATGAATTTTTAAAAAATTAACGGGAAGCTTCGACCAAATAGGAAATATAATAAGAAATTTTAGCCCAGATGCAGCAAACCAGTTGGAGGCAATTGAAAATACCTGGGCTTGGGTCTTGCACATTTTTATCTTCAATATGACATATGTGCTTTTCAGAACTTGCACTTGTGCAATGGATTGTGGATTCAAGTAGAAGAAAATCCTTGACAATTTTGCCTTTTTCTTTACTTACTTTGATGCTGTTTATTTTTCCTGTTGTGAGGATTTTAATTTTCTTCATATTCAGACATAATCCACATTAAAATTGTAAGTGCTTCAAATCATCCTTCTTAAAAAACAAAATTGTCTCATCTGCATATTACAGTATGTTAACAAATCTTTCTCCTCTTGATGTCATTTTTGCCTTCAAATAGCTTGACTTCTTGGATTAGGTTCTTAGGATATAAGTTAAATAAGTACAGTAAAAAGATACAACATTTTTTTGTTTGGAACAATGGAAGTCCCTTAGTTATTTCAACAGACTGCTTCTTAATCTTTATAAAGGTTTCATACTATGACCTTATGCTTTGGAATTCCATTTCTTTATAAATTAATTCATAATTGTCATGGTTCATGCAACCAAATGACTTTATACAGTTAATAAAATAAAATCAACAATAATTTTCAGATGTTTTGATCAAGTTCCAAATTAGCAGCAAGATTATTAACATTTACTACATTTGGAAAATGGAGATGCCAAAATCATGCACCATTAACTTAAATCATATCTATTTCTTTCTATACCTTAGCTAAATTTACATTGAGTAAACCCACTAGTTTTCCTATAGGATAATACTATCAAACTGAATACAACAGTGCAGATAGACATAAAATTAGAACCAACAACTATAAAATATGTCTGTAGTTGTGTAAATAGTGAAGTATGTGTAAATATATTATTTCAACACTATATCTTAAACTGTAGCATCTTGATTCTCCCCAAAACATTCAGCTCAAAGTCTACATGAAAAAATAACATACAAGATGGCTAGTGATGACAAACTCTTTTTATGGCATCTTATTCTACTATTTAGCCAAAGACATATAATTGATGACCTATTATAATTGATGACCTATGATTTCCAAAAGTCCCTTGCCAATAAGCAAGAGCCACTCTGCATACATAGTCCAATAATATTGTTGAATAACTAAGCAGTTATCTCTACACACTAGACACCAATGGTATCTTTGTTTTTCACGTTTTTATTCCATATTTTAAAAGGCCTGAGTCTTTTAAATAAATAGCATGACTATTTAGCACAACTTCTAAAGTCCTCTTAACTTTATCCTTACTCATCTCTCATTATACTCTTCTATACAACTTAATCTATAGCCCTATCAAATTCTATTTTTTGCTATTTCCCAAATTTCATCTCTTAGATGATGCCTGAGCACTTGTCTTCTTCCATTTCATCACATGAGATATGCCTACACATTTTTGAGAACTTTGGTTTGTATAACATGTTCTTGCCCTTTCTGATTGGAATAAGTAAAATCACCTAGTTTTCTGACACACGAATTATACTTCATACTAACTTTAAACATTTTATTTTATCTGTCTTAATACTTAGACTGTGAGCTTACAAAGACTTGAATTTTCATATTGCTAAATGTTGCTTTGTACTTGGCACTTAATAAGCACTTTGTATATAAGAGAGTAAGTAAATGATTGGTATAAAAGTATACAATCCTCTATTAAGAAAAATATCAATATACTAACGACTGTTTCTCAATATATCTTCCATCTAGGTCTATACACTTTGAAAGGTGGTATCTCTGCAGTGTTTCTAATCAGATTAAGCCTCTGGAAGATCCCCTCTAGTCACAGGTGAGGAATTCAGGTAGCTATAATATCAGATAGAAATAATTGTAAACTTGATTATGGTGTATCAAACTATGGAATAATATGACACTTAATTGGTTGACCTCTTTCTTGACCCAGCCTGAATTTGTTCTAGGTTCAAATATTTTTCAATTGTGCCATGACAGAAATTCTTTCAGAATTTTTTGAAATTCTTTTAGAAATTCTGTCAGAAATTTTTAAGTATTATTGGTGGCCTTTTTTCCCTTACCGCTTCTTTTTATCTTTATATTATTATTATCATTGTTTTCTTCTTTCTGTTTTATTTTGTTTGTGTTTTTTAATGTTTCTCCTAGGTCTCCCTCTTTAAGAAGCACAGGAGAAGTGGAGGCATAGAGACCATAACTGATGCAATGGTTTATTGGGCATGGGAGAGAAAAGGGACCCAAGGAGCAATCAATGGATGGAAAGGGAACCTTAGAATTAATTGTGATGATGTGTATGCCGCAGTTTAACTATGGACATGTATGATATGTGAATATTATATTAGGAAAACTACTAAATGTAAACAACCAAAATTTGCTTATGGTTACCATGAGTGATAGAGGAAGACTATTTACTAGGGGGCCTTGAGTTTATTTTCATGGTGGTCAAACAATTTGGAGAGTGATAGAAATAATTGTAGAACATGAAGAGTATGACATCAATGACATTGATGCACATATAGAAGTTGATGAATTGGAGAATATATCTATAAATATGTATTTGCAAAATTGAAGAAAAGTAACAATAAGTACAAGAAATTGATTGCAGTGAAGATTGTATAACTTTTCTTAATATGATTGAACTATTGAATTGTGTGGTACGTGATTGCAGTGCCAATAAAACTGTTAAAACACAAAAGAGTTATCTTCATCTCTCAAACCCTCCCCTAACGAATTCTGTTTTCTTCAACTTACTCTAAGCCAAAACTGCCTTTTGGGCACATATGAGGAACACAATCCAAGTTCCTGTCATTTTTTTTTCTTTTTTACTTTAAAACGAAGACTGAAAGGACAAGATCTGAGTTGTAGGGTGAAGTGGGGAAGGTTTCCAATGAAATGCTCATAGGCATTCCTCACTACCCTTGAAAAATGAACAGTCATACTGTAGTGATGGAAATAAATTCCTAGGGGCAACTTTCCTGAATTTTTCCTTGAAATCGCAGTTTAAAATTTTGGCAAAACCTTTTCATAATGATCTCCTGTGTCTTTGCAGAAAATCTATCAAGATTACTCCCGTTGGAGTGCCGCCTCTCACCAAACACAGCTGCCATAATCTCAGCTGATCTCTCTGTCTTGTACTGAAACTTTATTAACTGACCAGATCCCCTTGATAAGCCATGATCTTGATTAAACTATTTTGGTTTTTTCTTGTGTTCTTTAATGAGACTAAGACAGTGTATTACTGAGAGAACTTGTCTACACTATCCTCTAATCACAGAAACATCTTTCAACATTGGTTTAGTCCAAGAAATCAACCAGTGGATTTATGAGCTGAATCCCTAGTTTTCAAATATGAAAAAAAAATGGTACTTATGTTACTGCAAGTAGAAATAACAACAATTGGTAGTTTAAAATTCAAAATGTGGTTTGGACATTTTTGTGTTCAATTTTTCCCTATCCCTCATCCTGTTTTTGGAGTCCTGAAGTGATGACAGCAGCAAAAACACTTGACTACTAATAAAAAGTTTCTGGATTCAAGTTCACCTAAAGGCACTAGGCAGAAAGCCCAGATAGTCTATTTTAGAGCAATTAACCATTAAAAATCCTATATAACATCATCAATCCAAGTTAGAGACAAATCAGGAGTAGCTAATTACTGGTTCTCCATTTAAATATGGAATGATGATATGAAATGACTTCTATTATTCCATTATTATTGGGTGTTAAGGTAATCCAGCTTCTAACAATCACAGGGTGTGGGTCCATACATACAACTGTATATAGATATAACAGTGATAATATATAAAGATTAAAATAAATTCATAGAGGATAAAAGAATTAGGAGAGAAGATAAAATAATGGAGTCAGGCATATTTCATGATAAAACGCTCAACTCTAGGACAGCCATGATCTCAGCGGCCAGGTTCACGCAAGAGAGGAATTATTCTACAGGAAAATCAAAATTGGAAAGCTCTTTCCAAAAGCTCTACCAGCAAGGAATTTATAGCTCAATTCTCTCATCCAATTAAATAAGAAAAGGGTAGGGGGGAAGCAAATCTGAAGTTTCAGAGCACATGTTTGTAAATCAAAATTTAAATTGGGTCATTTTCAAGTTCTGTTACTACATTCTTTTCTGACCTCAGTACATCCAGTAATACCTTCCCTGGCTTCTTCACAAATACTTATTACAAGAATCTATACTCTCAGTAAAAAGTCCTCATGGGTCAACAAATCTGGAGCCTTAATGGTTTTCTTATAAGCTTTCCCACACCCTTTGCCTTGGCTTAAACTTCAATTCAGTATCATTTATCATAAGTTCACTATTTGACCTTCAAATTTAAACCAGAACCTGGCAATGCAGTCAGACTACAGTGGCCAGTGGAGCTGAGAACTTTGTTTTTCTCTTTAAGAGGCTTGTTGCCAAAGTGATAAAATTTCTTTTCACCAAAGTAAAAGATTGGATTTAATATTATTTGTATTATATGTCTTTTCTAGGACAGTTCCAACTAATTGCCACCCTATTTCTGAGAGTTTCTGAGTTGGTGACTCTTTATGGAAGCCTCCTCTTTCTACTGCAGAGTGGTTGGTGGATTTGAACTGCTGCTCTTTAGGCTAATGATCCCATGACTTACCAACAATGCCTCCAGGGCTCCTTAGAACAATACATAGATTGACTAATTCACTCTAGTTATGTCACACCCAATTAACATTTCTTTCCAAAAGAGATTAAGTCATTTGCTAACTGATGAAGAAAAAAACTCTAAATACCAGTAAATTATAGCAGAATTAACACAACATTTATGAATAGCTCTACTGAGGAATTAATGATATGAGCAAGGTCTAGATGTCCAGTTGATGAAAAGGATAGTAAGATTGGATGGAGATCCCAAAGCAAGCCTCCCTAGTGGAAGGTGGAGGTAACAAAGATAAATCAAGCACTAGGCAAAAATCCTGTGAAGAATTCTACTTTGTCATATAGGATCACTATGAGTCAGAATCGGAATCATCTTCATACCTTCACACAACTATAACAAATAGAGAATAGGAAAAGTTAGGTAGTGGGCAGGGGTATTGTTTTGGGAAAGCAAAAATATCCAAAGTTGATGGTTCTAAGAATTGGATGTGACGGTTGCAAACAACAGCAACGGGTTGCAATTTCAAGAGCACAAAGATCCTGTTTTCTAAAAAGCTTGCCTGTAAATGTATTATTTTCTTTTATCACCAGTGTTTTAAATTCTATGCCTTGGTTAAACTATCAATAGAATTATCTTATAATGTTCTCCAATAAAATGATAATGGTGTCTCTAAAATGAATGAGAAACATATATAAACCATATGAATGGAATTTGTATTCACTCTTAATTATATCACTAATCAAAGAATAATGAGTTTTTATGATATGACCCTACTTGACACTCTCCCTCAAGAAGAGATCACTGAAGATGTGGGTGTTCTAGCAAAATGTGGTGAAGAAATCAGATGGTGTTTGGCTATCCGAATGAATAGTATCAAAAAGAAAGAAGGGAAGAAAGAAAGAAAGAGAAAAGAAAGAAAGAAAGAAACACAGAAAGAAAGAAAGAAAGAAAGAAAGAAAGAAAGAAAGAAAGAAAGAAAGAAAAAAGACTAATGTCTGGAGTCTTGAAGGCTTGTCTTCAAACAAACATCCAACTGAGGCATCAAATAAGCCCACAGAAAAGCAGCACATCAAGCTGCATGATCCAAGAATTGCAAATAATAAAATCGAAATCTAAAGGAGGGAAAAGTATCAGAGCTCAAATTCTGAAAACCAAGTTTTCAGAAGTGGAAGGACAAAATCCATTTGCAGGATCCTTACGTGGAGTAAGCCTCCCCTGAATCCCTTGTGGTCATAGTCTGGAGTTGTGAACAACTTTACAGTCAGATAGAAATTATTGTAAAGTCAAGTGTGACAAATTGAGTTAGATTAAAATCTAATACCTTTTCATTTGATCTCCCTTTTAAAGTTGTTTCCTGTTTTAATGTTGTTTGCTTTCGTTTCATTTGAGGTCTTTCTCTGATTTATTGTTCCTGTTTGGTGGATGCCTTTGCTTCTTGTTTTTCTTTGACTTTGTTTTTTTGGGGGGGAGGGGAGTGAGGCCCAGCCCCACTGCTGGAATTGGTCCCAGTGGGCCGCAGTCCTGCGCACAACCACTACGCTACCAGGGCTCAGCCCATTTTTTGTTTTTCATGGTGTTTGTTTTGCTATGTTTTCTGTCTGAAATCCAGGATAGGTAAATCTATATAGATGCTAACTGGATTAATAGCTACCTTAGGGTATGGCAGCAGAGGTTTTGGGGGAAATGCAGAACCAATAACAATGAGTACAAGAAGAAATGTTCTGAAACTGATTGTGATGATTATTGCACCTCTTCTTATTATTAAATTGTATGACATGTGAGTCATATTTCAAAAAAATTTTAAGGGATCAAGCTTAAGGGCATCCTTTGTTCTGGCAATTCAAAGTAGACAGTGGAATTTTGCTGAGTAATTCTTTCCACAGATCACCTCAATTCCTTTTGTGAGCACCTAAAAGGCTGAGAAGGGTTCTTAGAGAACAAACAAAGGATCATAATAATTGCTTCCACATGGCCTGTTGAAAAACCAGTTAGATCTAGTTCTCTATTAAGTGTCAGAGAAGCTGACCCACAGTAACTATCTAAATAGCAATTCTCTTCCTTCCAAAATATCATTGTACAAATTCTGTTGTTTCAAAAGTGGGAAAAAGGAAAATCTTCAAGAAGAAGAATTGACACAGCAACCAGTACTTCAATATACCAGTGGTCATATATGTGACATGGTACCGGCAGAGCTTCATTCTGCTACACATAAGATCTTCCTGAGTTAGAGCAGAACAACAAGAATAAAGTCCAAAAGATTGACTCAGCAAGCATTGCCGTGGATATAATTAATGCCTGGGAAACTCTGAAAGACGAGTTAAAATTTAGACATTGTGTGACTATTGACTACACTTGCATTGCAATCAAGAAAGGGTGAGAGAGGGAAAATTGAGATATCCATGTTCCATGATTCTGGATACACGTAACCGAGATGTCAGTGAAAATCTTTATTTTTTTTCTCCTTCCCCATTATATTGCTAAATCTACCAAGGCATACACATATACTCACTGTAAATTAAGCTTAAAATTAGAAGTCATAATTAAACTGAATAAGATAGAAGGGGACAATGTATTAAGGCAAAACTAAACTGCATACTGTTCTATATGGCATTCAGAAATGTGAAAAAAAATGGTGATAATTGGAAGATAATACCAAAGATCGAGTTTCACAGGGATCATTTTCCATTCTCTCTGTGCTGTGAACAGGTTGCATTGCAATAGATCAGGTCTTCATTCCATCCCATTGCTGCATCCTCGCCTCTAGCCTCTTCATCACAGGGAGGTAATAGGAGCATGAGGCCTTCAGCTTGGTCCTTAACTGCTCATGTATATATATTTCCATTGTCACCAGCCACTTTGGTTAAAAATGGGTAATGGAATAAGTGAATTTATTATTCCTGATGAAGAAAGGAAATTGTGCCATCTCATCCCTGCATAAATACAGTTTGAATGACCATGGAAGCATCTTGGTCTGTGATGGATGGAATGGTCTGTGCAGACAAGAGGAAAGGCAGTATACAGAACTTAATGTTCAAGCAGTAGGACACAGTTGAGGACATAATAATTTTCAATGGGTATATTAAGCCATAATATAAAACCAGTTCTATGGTTCAAAATGCTTTTAAGCAGCCTCAGAAGCATTATGAGTCGGTATCAAAGGCTGGCTGACCTTAGGTATGTTCAGAAGAGATAAAATTGATGCTGAAACTCACCAGGCTCAGAAACTACGATGACTCAGTCCTAGGCCCAAATAGTATACAAGGAAGAGTAGACATTTTTTTAAAAAAATAAATATGTTTTTATCACAAATTAAACATTTTTTATAGAAAAATTAAAGAAACATATCAACACACGTAGTAAAGAATATGCTCCTAGGAGGTAAAAGATGTCTTTCTCTCCTCACTGAACCACCAGAACACACAGGTCTTAGTTATAAACAAGCAGAGGAATGTTGAAATCTCTGATGTAATTTTAAATAGCTACTGACAAAATGGGTTCGCGTGAATAGTTATGTTCTTAATATATACACCATTAAGAGGTCGGAATGTCTTCTCCTTTACTGCAAATTCTACAATTCCTCTAGGGTCTCCAGACCATCTATTACCTTTCTAAATACTGTGTACTTCATGTCCAGATGTGACTGCTTGCCACAGGTGATAAAAAACCTGGGATCCATTGGTGTTTGGGCCATTATTAGCCAAGGACACAGCACCTCTAATATAAGATAATCGCTGTATTCATCCTCAAACTTCCTGCCACAGATACTGCTGCCGCCTCTTCCAATACTAGTTGGATCTCCTGTTTGTACCATGAAACACTTGTTATTTCTATGAAATAAACAGCCATTGTAGTAATTACTGGTACAAAGTACGAAGAAATTCTTGCAGGCTCTGGGTGTCCTTTTACAAGACTTCTATTTTAATATCACCTATATCTGTATGCAATGTCACTGCCATCTTCCTGATGGCTTCACGAAGTATTGTTATTTAAATTCTTAGCACATGGATTGCACAACTATGTTAATTACAGCTGTCACATAAAACAGAAAACACACAAGTGGTGATGTTCTGACGTCTTACTGGGAGTTCGGTTATCAGGACCACAGGAAGATGAAACAGGACCAGAGGACGCCCCCGACTTCCTCTGTTCTCGCCAGCCGTCTGCCTCTCTCAAATTCAGTCCACTGGCAATAGGGGGAGCAGGGAACAGGTGTTGCTGAGAAAGGTCGCTGCTACATCACCAAGGAAAGAAGGATGGGAAGCGTGACTGGAACTATTACGCGCTATCCCGAAGCGCCCTAGTTTACCAGTTTAGACATTTTAAAGCTTTGGGAGTTCCTTAAGTATTGGTCCTCTCTAGGGTATTATTCCGCCATACGAGCCATTGCAGTGAATCAGTCTATCCACTTGAGGTTCTGAAGTAGAAGAAAGAGCAGGATGTTTGCCACAAAAATAAATATGGCATTTAAGAATGCCTACGGTGTACCTCTGATCCTCGGTTTCCTTATGCTATATCCTTGGTAGCAAAGGTTCTGTTGGTTCCCGACTCATAGCACCATATACACAGTGGAGCACCATGCTACCTTCTCAGTCACCATCTCAACGATCACTTGCAGATCAGACCATTGAGGATCACAGAGATATCACTGGCTGCTTTTCAGAAGTAGATCAGCAGGCCTTTTTTTTCTAGTCAGTCTTGGTCCGGAAAATCTGCCCAAACCTGGTCAGCAATAGGAAATAGCATCGGGGAAGCCTCCCGTGACAAATGGGTGGTGGCTGTGCATGATGTACTATGGCTGGGAATTAAACCTGAGTTTCTCTCACCTGGGAGGTGAGATTTCTACCATTGAACCACCACGGCCTCATCGGAAAGTGGAGATCACAGGAGCACCATCTCTCAGGGTGGTTGAAAGTTTCAAAAATATAGGTGATCATGGAAATCACGTAGCTTCAACCTGCTTCTGGCATTAACTTTCCCTCTTTTGCCAGTCCAACATCTGCTAGATAAGGGCATTCTGAATAGACCAGTCACATGCTCTCTGGCTTCAAGTGGAGCTTGTCCATGGAGCGTGTTAGAAACAAAGGGGAGGAGAGTGGGCTGGTTGTGAAATCCTTTGGCTCCCTAGGAACCACGTGAACCACAGGAACCACGCGTTTTGAGCTATGTGATAGTGGCTACCAAGGGGTCCTCCTCATTAACTTCTCTGTTTCTGAGTTCCAGTAACTGCTCCTTCCCCTCATCTTTTCAAAACCTTGGGGGTGGTAATGAAACCTTTTCATTTATTACTAGCAGGATTCTGATTTATACTTTTTGGTTTTGCTCACACCATCTGAAAGGGACTTTTAGTAAATGTTCTCAAATTATTCTAATATGGAGGTATTGTCTATTTCCTGTTGGGTGCCTGGAACATGCAGGCACTATAAGTATGTTACTGGCTAATCCACACAACTACTCTCATTGAGAAATCTAAAAAAGAATTTCAAAGCTGACTGCCCGATTCCTCATTTAGAAGGTCTCATTTAAAATTCTTTTCTTGCAATTGATAAAGGAATAATAGTTTTTAAAGCATATAAATTAACAAATGTCCTACAGGTCAGTAACAACTTTTGTGTTGTAAAAAAAACCTGATGAATCCTTTTCCCTTTCATTTGCATTGCTTCTTAGTTGTCTATATGCTAAAACTTCTGGTTTTAGTAAGCAAAGGAGGTACCTATTTAGAGTCTAATATGAAGTTTAACTGTTACCACACATTTTCAAGCAATATCCACCAGCCAGAATCCTTCCAACTCTGTGCAAGTGTTTTGGATAAAGATAGATCTACCATGGTATGTGATTACAGCCTTCTAGTAACTACTGCCAGTGGAGTTAACAACTTTGGAATGAGCTATGGCTAGAATTACAACAGACTCAGGTTCATTCTTTAGACATTAGCCCTCTCACTCTCTCTGGAATGCCAGGCTAAAATTCTGCTTCTGAACCCATTCCTCATGACCTACACTGGCATAGTGGGCATGCATCTATCACAAAGAGATTCTTTAAGTGAATCCTGAAGCTCTGAGTCCACCAAAGATGATGCATAATTAAAAATAATAAGAACCAGTCATACAACAATTAGCACACACATTTTCATTAATTGCTGATGGCTACAAGGTCAGCAGTTTCAACTGAACAGCTTTGCAAGGGGGAAAGATGAGACTTTCTGTGTCCATGAATATTAATAGCCTTGAAAGTTTAAAGCCTGTCCTTTAGGGTCCTTATGACAGTTAGCTTCACAGAAGCCCTGTGAATAATATCATTGGTCTGCTAACCACAAGGTGGGTAGTTCTAACCCTCAAGGTACTCTGCAAAGAAAGATAAACCAAAAAGGAAAGCATGCTTCATGTGGGAGAAAGGTGTTTGCTTCTTTGGCAAACTGGACAGGAGCACCCCCTACCAGAGTTCAAGGCCCATTGGAAAAACTGATGGCTCAGCCAAGGGACCTGATGAAGCAGCAGCTTGCTTGTCACTCTGCCTGAAATAGAACAGACACTCCTCCTGCTCCCTGGAAAAACTGCAGAAGCAGCAGTGTGTAAACGTATCATGGTCCCAACCTTGTCCTTTCCTCCTGTCTGTGAACAACTTGGCTGATGTTTTAACACTTCTTGGTATACCTTCAAATAATTGTCAATTGTCCCTTTGTGTAAGCCGGTCACATGTAACATGCTATGTGCAGGGAGTGTATTAAAAGCCTCAAAAAAAGTTGCAAGTCCTGGAGTGTCTATAATGCAGGGTCCCCCATTCCCCAATTGCTCTATCCTTTTTTTCTCTTATCTCTAAGTTTTCTCATTGTAGATCATTCCCTCTTGAAACTGTTCAGTATGTAAGGTAAGAACTGGAATTTTCATTATCTTATAACTCCTCATATCTTAAACAAACTGAGAAAGAAAACAACCCTCAAGCCTGGAAATGCTATATGGAAAATTCTATGGACAAATTGTTGAATGATGCAGGAAGTATCAAAAGAAGGTGGACCGAATACACAGTCACTGTTCCCAAAATAGTCTACATGCCACTATTTCAGGAGGGAGACTATGAACAAAAACCAATGTTCCTGAAGGAAGGAGTTCAAACTGTTAAAGCCGTAGCTAGAAACAAAAGTTCAGGAATTGATGGCGTACCAATTGAAATGTCTCAACATGCTGATCAAGCACTAGAAGCATTCATCTATACCAGGAGCTTTAGACGACAGCTACTTGCCCAACTGACTGGGAAAGATCCGTATCTGTACTCATTCCAGAGAAAAGTGGCCCAATAGAATCCTTGAATTATAGAACAATATCATTGATATCACATGTAAGTAATTTTTGTTGAAGATCATCCAACAATTGTTGAAGCAATACATTGGCAGGGAACTGCAAGCAGTTCATGCTCGAATCAGAAAAGGACATGGAACAAAGTATATCATTGCTCTTATCAAATGGATCTTGGCTGAAAGCAGAGGATTTTGAAAATATGTTTACTTGTGCTTTATTGGCTATTCCAAGGATGCAGAGTGTTTGGATCCTAACCAACTATGGACAACCATGAGAAGAATGGCAATTGTATATTTCATTGTGCTCCTAAGAAACTTGTATATGGATCAAGAGGCATACAAAGAGAATAAGGGAATATTGCATGATTTAAAATCAAGAAAAGTATGTGTCAGGTTTGTAGTCTCTCACCATATTTGTTTAATATGAATGCTGAGAAAATAATCAGAGAAGCTGATTTATATGAAAAAGAATGTGGCATCAGCACTAGTGGAAGACTTATTAACAACCTGGGATATGCAGAAAGTGAGGACATGAAGCAGTTGCTGATGAAGATTGAGGATTGCAACCTTCAGTATGGATTACAACTAAATATAAAGAAGATCAAAACCCTCATAACTGTACCAATAGATAACATAATAATAGAGAAAATGTTGGAACTGTCAAGGATTTTTGTCTTGCTTGTATTAACAATCAAAGCTCAGGGAAGCAGCAGTCAAGAATATACGGAGACTATAAAAAGCTCATGGGGAATTTGAATTTTTCATCTAAGTAAATGTAAGTAATGTAAGTAATGTAATGTAATGTAAAGTAATGTAAGTGGTAGTTACATAATCTGGTGTCATTTTGGGACTTGAGAGGATTAAGAGTGAAGGGATGGAGTCTAGTCTGTCAATTGGATCATAGTCAAAAAGCTTCTGTGTGGGCATGACTTTGTCCTGAGAATTCTGGCAATTCCTGGATTTCCTCCTTCGGGGCAAGAGAGGCTCTCTCTACTCCCTCTCTCTCTGAGAGACTCTCTACTGATGAGACACATGTGGCTATGCTGATGGTACTGAAAACATGGAGGCCTCTGCCAGTGCGGAGATGCTTATGATGCCAATGGATTCATAAAACTTCTCACCTAATTGGTTTGTGGTCTGCACTCAGCATCATTGCATGTGTTTCATGAGTCAGAAGAGGACTTAATAAATTTATATCAGACATGTGGACTAATATTGAATCTATGAACTTGCTATGGACTGGTCTGGGATTTTTTTTCAATTCTCAACTTGCATGTATATAAAGCTCTTTCTTGTACATGAGTATGCCCATGGATTTGTTTCTCTAGTATATCCAGACTGACACAGTGAAGATTTCTAGGAGCACAGTGCCTAAGTGCTTGGTTGTTAACTGAAAGCTCAGTGGTTCGAACACACCAGCTGTTCCTTATGAGAGATATGGCAGTCTATCTACTCCTGTGAAGATTTCCTACCTTGAAAATTCTATGGCTACATTTTACTGTCAAAATAGGTCACAATCAGTTGAAAACTAATTGACAACAATGATTTGTTGGTTTATCAGAGGCAGACTTTTCCAACTGTGGTAGTCAGAATCAGGTCTTCCAACACAACTGTTCACATCACAGACACAAAAGCCTATGATAATGATATATTACATGATAAACAGAACTTTGAAAATAAGAATCATGTAAGGCCCTTGAGGTTAGAAATTCTAGGCTGTCCCAGTGTAATTTTAGAGCCCTTAGAAAGAGCAACATGGGAGGGCACAAAGACAGGTTGATGTACTGTTGGGCTAAGACCCAAAGGAACTGGAAAGGTTATGTCTTCGGAAACCTGATGGAGCAGTTATACTTGGGCTGTTCTGTAGTTCCTCTGAGTCAGAATCAAATTAACAATGAACTAGGAAGTTCTTTAAAACATATTTTTCCCTAACCACCTCCCATACACAGCATAAAATGTTAATATCACAGATATAATCAATATTTGTTTACACATTGATCTTTTGAATGATCAATGTTAGGGAAAAATAAATTTTGCCACCATAGTAAGGAACTTTGTTCCTTTTGGTTGATATTCTCCTGTTTAGAATGCATGATCTTAATTATAGTTGTCCTTCCAAGTATAGTTTGATTTATACAGTCCCTTTGAGTCAGATTTTGCTTGATGTCAGTGAGTGAATTCCACAAAGTTTATTTAAATACTATCAGGGATTTGGGGTTATTGGAACAATTTAATGATCATCTCGTGTTGTTCAACTTAAATCTAATGTACAACTTATGCTTAAATATCTGCATTGTTCCACCAATTCAATGATGAACTATCACTAGATAGTAAACTTGTTTAGAAAACCTGTTTTCTTCCCACAGGAAGTACTGAGACTTTGTCTCCAGAAGCTTTCATTCATTGATCTTAGCCCTACCATTTAGGAAGTGAAACCTAAGATGTGATTGATTGATCTTCTATTTAATGGCCTTTAGTTGAGCATGTCCTTCTAATCACTCTTCATTTTTATAGAATAAACCTTCCAAATTCCTTAAACTAATCATCATTTTATGTAGTCTTCAGTTTTGTATTACTTAGCTATGTCAACAAATTGTACTCTAGATTTACTAAATCCCTTTGAAAACCTAATATTCAGAACTGAACTGAGTTGTACTGTAATTATTTGAAGAGAATTTAGGAGAGGAAGAAGCTAACTCTCCTTATGTCTACAGAATACACTCCTGCATATTCAGTTTTTGGTAACAAACAATATTTTGCCAGTTGCACTACACTGTTGATTTTAGATACATGGTTTTAGATACCATGTTGTAGACTGTTTCTAGTTCCTTAATCATAATTTCCAAATTTCTAACCACTAAATTCAGCTTAGTGAGCCCTGGTGGTGCAGTGATCATACATTGGACTGCAAGCCACATGACTGACAGTTCAAAACCACCAGCAACTCTGCAGGAGAAAGACTGGGCTTTCTACTTTTGTAAACAGTTAAAGTCTCAGAAACGCACAAAGTGTTTGCTATATGGAAGTGAGTGTGTGAGTGAGTAACTCATCACTCATGATATCAACATGGGCATCGTATTGATAAAGTAGATAAGCAGTAGGACAGGAGAAGGCCCTTAGAGATGGATTGACTCCATGGCTATCACAATGCGCTCAAACTTGGCAACACTTGTGAGGATGGCACAGGATCAAGCAGGGTTTTGTTGTGCTGTGCATCTGGTCTCTGTGAGTAAGAATCAACTGGACAGTCCCTAACAACAGCAACATTCTCATCATGTCTACTGAAGTACATTTTCACCTGGAGCCATCTAAGGGGGAAAAACTTCCTGAGATTGTTAGTATCTTTCTTTTTTGTAATTGAAGCATTCAAGGAAACTTGATTCTTCAGAGTCAGCAATGAAAGTAACTATTTGCTGCTCTTGCCCTTTGACATTTAGATGCTTTTAAATGGATTCACTGGCTTAGGTTGGACCCACTGAGGAAAATATCTTTTTGATAAAGTCAAAGCAAATCGAGTTGATGAACTGAAACAAAACTAATTTTACTAATTATGAAATCCACTAAAAGAACTTGATTATTAAAACAGTATGGCTATAATATAGTAGCATTCAAACAAAGCAAATTAATTATCCAGGTTTAGGGTCATGATATATGGTAGGGCTTGCATCAAAATCAGTAAAGAAATGAAGAGCTAATTTTTAAATGGTGTTTAAAATTTGGCTCATCATATGGAGGAAACACTTGGAAGAAATTATATGGCAATAATCTGAATACTATTCTAACTATGATGCATAAAACATAGCAAAAGAAAAAAAGTTACATTATTGAGCTTGGAAATAGAAAGGATTCCTTAAGGAAGATTCCTAAAAGCCATACTATAAGTTTAGAGTTATTGTTTATTCACCAGAGTCAAGAGAAATGTGAACAGATATAATCTGCAACATATAAAACATAAGAATAGTATCTAGGACATATATATTTTTTCAAAATCATTAAGAAAAATACCAGCAATTTAGCTACAAAATATGCCCCCCAAAAAAGGCAATTTATAGAATGGGGAGAAGAAAGTTTAAAAATTAGGAGAAACTTTAAAAATTTTGAGCATTGCTGTAGTTAAGATATCAATGAAATGACACAATCCTCATTATTCACAGATTCCATAAATGAGAATTCATTTACCTGTTAAAATGTATTTGTAATTCTAAAATAAATACTTGTGGTACTTTTGTAGTCATTCATAAATATGCAAAATTGAAAAATATGTCTCACTGTGTTAGCCTGGGTTGAGAAACAAATTCATAGACATTCACATGTGTATAAGAAAGAGTTTTATATACAAGAGCAATTGAACATTGAGGAAACATCCCCACACAGTCCAGATCAAGTCTATAAGTCCAATATTAGCCCATATGTTGGAGACTACATATGGAGTATAAATTACTCTTCAGACTCATGAGATACATGCAATGATGTCAAATGCAGAAGAGCACAGACCAGTGAGTGGAAAATCTTATGGATCCAGGGGTGGTATAAGTATCTCAGTTCTGGTATGTGTCTCCATTTTGGCTGCTGCAGTTCCAGAACTCTAGCATGTGTTTTTTTCCACAGTAATATCTCACAGGAAGTGTGTGTCCTGCCTCCAGAGAGTTATTTATCTCCGTAACGACTCCACTTGAGGTCATCAAGCTGCGACCTGCTTGACAGGGTAAACTCAACCCCTTTACTCTAAAGTTTCATGGTGACAACAGGTTATGTAACTATCACAGTGGTCCCATGTGATCATTCTTAGCTGAGGTCAAACAAGGAAACTCTTGTTTTAATCCTCTTACTGTAAACAAGAGACCTTTTCCTGAACTATGGCCATGGTGGAATGGTTTCCACATTGTTGGACTTTCTATTTGTGATTTCAACTTTTTAAAAGGGTTCCCAAGCATAGTGCTAATGTGCCGTCTAATGGTATCAACTACAAGAAGCCTATAATATGCCTCAAGGAGAAAGGCACTTCTGTCAGCTATCTGTTAGAGTTGGTTCTGAATTCCAAGAAATTTTTGGGTTTTGCCTCAATTCCAACTAATTTACAGCAGAATTAAATACTGCCCAATTCTGCATTATCATGAGGTATGTTGCAGTTTCTCTCTCAATTCACCTCTGTGATGGTCTCTCTCTTTATTTTGCTTCCAGGAACTGATCCCTCCTGATAACATGTCCAAAGTCAATGAAATGAAATCATTCCACTCTTACTTAGAAAAAGTATTTTGGCTGTCCTTCTTCCAAGATCATTTGTTCTTCTGAAAGTTCTTTATAGTTTCTTCTGTGGTCTTCTTAATCATTGTCTAATTTTCACATGCATATGAAGTGATTGAAAATGGTTTGAGTCAAATACACCTTACTTCTAAAAATGATGTCTTTGCTCTTCAATAGCCTCAAGAGGCTTTGTACAGTAGATATACCCAGTGCAATATATTTTTGATTTCTTGATTGCTGCTTCCATGAGCACTGATTTTGGATCCGAGCAAAATGAAATTCTACACAATTTCAATCTTTTTTTCCTCTATCATGATGTTGCATATTCACCCATTTGTGGAGTTTCTGTTTCATTTACATTCAATTGCAATCCATACTGAAGGTTGCAGTCTGCTTTTAATCAGCAAATGCTTCAAGTTCTTTTCACTTTCCGCAAGTAAAGTTGTGCCATCTGCACATCACAGCTTTCTTCCAATTAATCCTGGTGTCTCGTTCTTCTTCAGATAGTTCAGCTTCTTTGTATAGTTCAACATGAACAAATGAGTAATATATATTTTGAATCACCTTCAAACAGATACACACATAAAATAAGATTATTTATCAAGTGGTTGGTATAAGCTTTGTGATCAGGGACTGCCACACACCTAACCCTGCATTTCCCCCAAGAGCAGTGGTAATTCTAGCTCAGTATTCAATAATTCAGAGTTCTTGACAAGTCTAGAAAGCATATGCAACACAAAAAATGTGAAACTACGATGCTATTATTGTTAGGGGCCATCAAGTCAATTCCAAATGAAAGGGATAGTGCGAAGAGCAGAACAAAACACGTCAGGCTCCTGCACCATCCTCACTATTATTCATCCATTGCTATAGCTACTGTGTTACTCCATCTTGCTGAGGGTCTTCCTCTTTTTCACTGTGCTTCCACTTTACATGATTTCTTCAGAAACTGCTCTGTCCTGACAACATGTCCAAAATATGTATGTAAGATGAAGCTTTGCCATCCTTGTCTCTAAAGAGCACTATAGACGTCCCATTTTTGGCGGGACAGCCCTGATTTCCAACAATTTTTCCCACATCCCACAGCATTTTTTAAAATCCTGATTTTTGGAAAGAATGTATGACAAGCTAGGGAACAGTGGGAGAACAGGAAGGGAATAAACCCCCTCTACCCTCTACCCCCCACACCCCCAGTCAATGGTGTCCCACTTTACCAATGTTAAAATCTAGTCACTTATCATCCTTCTTCCAAGACATTGAGACTATACCACCTGCCACTCTTCACCTTCATCAGCAAGTGCTTTATGTTTCCCTTATCTTCAACAAGGAATCTTGAGTCATCTGCATATCACATGTTGCTAATAAGAATTTCTCCAATCTTGTTGCCACATCCTTCTTCATATAACCTAGCTTCTCTGATGATCTTTTTTGCTCAGCATACAGTTGAATAAATATGGGAAGAGGATACAACTCTGAGACACACCTTTCCTGATTTTATTTTAATTTATTTGGGGAGGCATCACTGCCCTCTGGTGGTCGTGGGAGCTACTCAGCCTTGGTCCCAGAGAGCTGCTGCTGGATTTGAACTGCCAAGCCTGTGGGCCATAGTCCCTCACTCAAACACTATGCCACCAGGGCTCAGCCCCCCTTTCCTGAATTTAAAACATGCAGTATTCACTTGTTCTGTTTGCAGGACTGCTTCTTAATCTGTGTGCAATTTTTTCATGAGCACAGTGAAGTGTTCTGGAATTTCCACGTTTTCAATTCCCATTTTTATACATGGTTTGTTATGATCCACACAGTCAAATGACTTGGCATAGTCAATAAAACACAAGTGAACATTTTTTTTGTATTTTCTGCTTTCAGTTAAGACCCAGTTGATATCAGTAATGATATCCCTTGTTTACAGTCGTCTTTTAAATCTGTCCTGGAACGCGGACATTTCACTGTCAATATACTATTACAACCATGGTTGTATAATCTTCAGCAAAAGCACTTGCATCTGATATCAAAGATGTCATTCTATGGTTTGAGTCTTTTGTTGGGTGACTGTTGTATGGAATGGGCACAAATATAGATCTTTTCCAGTCATTGGGAAAATAACTGTCTTCCAAATATCCTTTCATAGACAAGTAAGTGTTTCTAGTACATCATGAGCCTGTTGAAACATTTCAATTGGTATTCCACCCATTTTGGAAGCCTTGCTTTTGGCTAATGCTTTTAGTATATCTTGAGCTTCTTTCTTCAGCAGATTGGTTCTTGCTCATATTCTTCCTCCTATAATGGTTGAAAGTTGACTTTTTTGTATAGTGATTTACATATTCTTTCCATCTTCTTTTAATGCCTCCTACATTATTCAATATTTTGTCCATCCATAATTGAAAATGGAAGTTTGAATTTGTCTTTAGTTATTTCTTTTTAAGGTATCTTAGGAGTGCTCTCTCTCTCTCTCTCTCTCTCTCACTCTGGGCACATTTTATTATATTTCACTCTGTCTTCCTGAGTTTCCCTTTGATATTTTCTATTCACATCTTCAAATGAATCATTCCCTCTTTTTCCTTATCTACAGTACCACTAAGAGCAAGTTTCAGAGCCTCTCCTGGCATCCATTTGGATCTCTTCTTTCTTTCCTGTCTTTTTAATGACTGTGGCAGTCATATGCTTATGTTAATTTCATGACTGAGATGTAGGGGTGGAGTCTAGCCTGTTAATCTGGAGATAGCCATTGAATAGCCAATGAGGCCTCTGTGTGGGCATGGCTTTCTTCTGAGACTTCTGGGAAATCGCACGATATTTCCCTCTTCGAGATGAGAAGCTGTCTTCCTATTTGTTGGGAGTTAGTCTCA
The DNA here is from genome assembly GCA_004026705.1 of Nesogale talazaci. NCBI lineage: Eukaryota > Metazoa > Chordata > Mammalia > Afrosoricida > Tenrecidae > Nesogale > Nesogale talazaci. Next base: position 35,640 of record PVJH01007540.1, on the reverse strand, counting down.
GAGACAAGGATTACAGACAAGATAAGATGGCAGTGTCCAAGCTGCTGCAGAAGCCGGAGTAGAAGCCACATGGCCTTGCCCTGATGGAACCAGACCTCTGAAGCTGGAGAGGCCTTGAGGGAACCTCTGCCAGCGATGAGTTGCTTCTGCCACCACGGAATGCTGTTGATGGACTCTGAGCCCTGGAAGCGAGGGGCCATGGGGAGACCCCTGTCGGCGCCGGGACTCTGTACCCACTGGCCTGTGACTTTGTGAGTCAGAAGGAGACATTGTAGACTGGTATAGAGCAAATGGGCTAATATTGGACCTATGACTTTGAACTGGACTGGGCTGGGATGCTTTCTCAATGTCTCATTCCTCCTGTATATAAACCTTTTCCTTATTTCTTATACAAGTCTATAAATTTGTTCCTCTCGTCTACCCAGACTAAAACAATGACCTTTTTTTTTTACACATGTTGTGTTCTTGATAGCTTCTCACAGCTCTTCAGATCCTTTGTCATTAGTGTTCAATGTGTCAAATCTGTTCTTGAGATGGTCTCAAAATTCAAATGATATAGACTTAAAGTCATACTTTGTCCTCATGGACTTCTTAAAAATTTCTTCAGCATCAGCATGAATTTACATAAGAACAATTGATGATCTGTTCCACAGTCAGCCCTTGGCCTGGTTTGGGATGCTGATATTGAGCTTCTTTTCTTCCCACAGACAGAGTCAATTTTATTTCTGTGTATTGTATCTGAAGAAACCTTTAAGTACAGTCATTATATCAAGCCATCTCTAGCTTCACTTCTATCCCAAGCCCATATTTTTCTATTTCTTTTTCTTCCAATTTGTTTCCAACTCTTGCATTCCAGTGAGTCACTAAAATTATTAATACAACTTAATTGCATCTTTGATTAATTTCTGACAAGTATTGGTAGAATTCTTGGACTTCATCATTTGTTTTTGTAGCCATTGTACACATTTGAATTATAGTTTTATTGATTGGATTCCTTGATAGCACATGAGTCAGTCAATTCAGTGGTGGTGGTGGAGGTGACTAATGCAAGATTTTGACTCATCTACTTGTAGTAAAGTCATTTTTATGGCAATCTTCTCTGCATCTACCTTAGACTGTCTCATTGAAAAATCAGGACTTCACAATTAAAAGTCTAGGTCTCCTTAGTTATGGTACTAATTGACAACAGGCTTAGCATATACTTACCTGTCATCTAATTGGAAACCACTACTTGTTTATCATTTTGTCTTATTACATTACCTTATATATTGCTGTGATGTTGGAAGTGATGGCACCAGCACTTAAAATACTAGCAGGGTCTCACATGGAAGGGAAGTTTCAACAGACTTTCTGTTGTAAGCCAGACAGGGAGGAAGTTCTGACAATTCATTTCTGGAAAAATTGACCATTGAAAATCTTATGAGTGAAATATTGTCTGATGTAGTGCCAGTAGATGTGCCCACCAGGTTGACAGGCATTCAAAGTTTGACTGGGAAAGAACTGCCCCCTCAATGTAGAGTCTAGCTTAATAAAAGGATGGAGTAAAACTTTCATAAGTTTTATTTGTTTATGTGGCATAGCTGAGAATAAGAAGAAATACCAGAAACATTGATAATGTGACCATGAGGTGCCAAAGTGATCAGTAATAAGGATTTAAGAACTAAAAATCATAAAATTGCATGTTCACCTCCCTGATATGATCTCTGCTGATAAATGGGTGCATAAACAGATGTGGTCATGAAAGCTGATGGTGCCTGACTATCAAAAGATACAGCATCTGGGGTCTTAAAGACTTGAAAGTAAATAAGCGGCCATCTAGTTCAGAAGCAACAAAGCCCACAAGGAAGAAGCTCACCAGCCTGTGTGACTATGAGGTGTAGAAGGGGTCAGGTGTCAGGTATCAAAAAACTAAAAATTATATCATTATAAATAAGGGGGGTATTGATTGGGGGCCCAAAGTCCATTAATAGGAGAAGTGGCACCCCCTCACAGAGAGGTTGCAGGGAGGAGAGGAGCCATACAGGGTACAGTGTAGCAACAATGAGATATGCAACATTCCTCTAGTTCTCAAATCCTTCCTCCCACACACTATCATGATCCCAGTTCTACCTTGCAAATATTGCTAGACCAGGCGATGTACACTGGAATCAGAAACATGTGGAATTCAGGACAGATGATCCCTTTGTGGCCAGTTGTGTGTGTGGTGATACCGGGAGAGGGGAAGGAGGGTGCAGTGCAAAGGGGTAACCAATTGCAGGAATCTATATATGACCTCTCTGGAGTATGGATAGCAGGAAAGTGGGTGAAGGGACACATCAGACTGAGTACGATATGAAAAAGTAATAACAATGTGTAAATTATTAAGGGTTCATGATGGGGGGAGAGGGGAGAGGGAGGGGAAATATGGAGAGCTGGTACTGGGGGCCTAAGTGGAGGGAGGATGTTTCAGGAGTGGTGATGGCAACAGGTGTGCAAAGTTGGTATGCATACAATTGACATGTATTGATTGTGATGGAAGTTGTATGAGCCTCCAATAAAATAATTTTTATAAAAAAGAGGGAGGAAAGAGGAGCTTATATCAAGAGCTCAAGTAGAAAATATTTGGAAATGAAGATGGCAACATGTGTACAAATATGCTTGATACAAATGGTGGATTGAATGTTATAAGAGCTGTAAGAGACCCCAATAAAGTTATTGAAAAAATGGGGAGATAGAATGCACAAAGTATGAATCTAGGAATAATAGAAGTTGTGAAAAATGAAATGGAACACATAAGTTCACTACCCAGTGATTTCAAGTAGATTGATATTTCCCATTTTGAATCAGACAATCATAGAAATGGCATATTGACAAAAAATGGTTGTTATGTTCATTATAAGGAGAATATTTCAAGGTCTATTATGAAATGCAATGCTGTTAGTAATGATATTATACCATATACTTACAACAGAGATCAATTAATATGGCCATTATGCACATTTTTGTATCCAAAACTAATACCATATGTTTTAGCCTGAGTAAACTAGGGAAAGAAATCCACAGAAACTCATATGTGTAAGAGAGCATTTTATATCAAAGGTAAGTATACATTAAGAAAACATTCCAACCCACTGCTGTCCAAGACCATAAGATCAACATTAGCCCATATGTCTGACCCTGATCTAAAAAGTCCTCCTCAAGCTCACAAAACACACACAATGGCTCCGACTACAGAAGGAAAACTGAATCAGTGAGTGTGTAAGCATCACAGTGCTGACAGGGCACTCCTCGTGGCTGCTGCAGCATCCAGGGCTGCATCAAGGTAGGTCCATGTGAACTCCCTTCAGGGATTTCTCTTAGGAAGTGAGTCTTGTCTTCTGAAGCAGAGAACAGGCCAAGGCAATTGTACCCTGGTCCAACCATCAGAGGACAAGAGACCTGAGAACTAGAAAGGCGAGGTTCATGGAGCTATTTTATCTCTTGAGTTTAATTAACCCCACATGTGTTTATTGCCCAGCTTGGCAAACTACACCTTAACTATCTCACTGTAGATAAGGAAATTGAAGAGTTTAATAAACTTCTCCCATCTGAAATTAACCAGATGACATCAAGACACATTGATAATTTCTGATGATAAGAACTCGAACTATAGAACCAGGAAAATCCAAGACTAGGAAAATATGGCCTAAGTGGTGAAAGAATACTATGGATCACATTAGGGAATTTTGCAAAACTAATGCTTTATTCATTATGAACCTAAATACTGTGCATTAACAGCATAAATGGTGGCAATACCCATGGAATTCACATATTGAAAGCAGTAAAAAAAAAAGGGGGGGCAGCAGGAATAAAATTGACTACATCTGTGAAAGAAACCCAGGAGAAACTCAAGATTCTCATACTCAAGATATGGTCAGGGACCACCTGCAGACCATCTTTTTCCCACATGCAACTCCAAATTGAAGTTGAAGACAATTAACAGCAAGGAAGGAAGAAAGAGAGGGAATATCAAAATAGCAGTCAAGAAATCAAATAACATTGCATTGGTCAAAGTGGTTGCAACAAGACCTTTTTAACATTTTATAAGTCAAATATGCCACTTCAAAAACTAAGGTGAGGCGCTGAGCTCCGGTAGCATAGTGGTTTTGTGCGGGATCGAGGCCCACTGGGATGGAGGTTCAATTTCAGCAGCGCCTCCACAAGAGCAAAGGCTGAGCCTCCTACTCCCACCACCTGAGGGTAGTGATGCCTCCTCCCCCCCCAAAAAAAAAACTCAAGTGTGCCTTGATTTTTATTCAAGTCTTGGTATTTTTATGCTATTAGCAAAGAATCCTGGATATAACATGAACTGCCAGAAGAACAAACTTCTCTTTGAAGAATTGAATGGGAATCATTCACTTTAGAATAAAAAATGGGAAGACTTTTCCCCCTGTACTTTAGATGTGTTATTAAGAAGGATCAGTCCCTGAGGACTGCAACATTCAACAGCAGCTGCAACATTCAACTGAGGAACAATTTTGCAGCTGATAGAGGGCAGGACAGTGCTTTGTTCTGGCCCACATTATCATTAATTTAAGAGCTGTTGTTACCTTCCATTGTTATACTGCTTGTGGTTAATTTAAGGTAATTAGGCTCAAATGCCCATGCTTCCTTATAAAGTCATCACCGCTCAGGTTCTCCAACATTCTCTAGCACAGATATAGACATGTAGATATGAGTGCTTTAAAATTAATGAAATAATTGCATTTGCTATTCATTTCATTTTATATATAAATAAGAATGATGAGATGACACCCAATGAAATAACAACTAGATGTTCTTGACCTGGGTAGAAGTTAGGTTCCCATTGGGTGCCTCTCCAGGAGATCAGGTGGAAAAATAAATAGAATTCTTTATATACATCATAACTGTTTCCGCAAGCTGAGGTGGGGTGAGAATAGTGGGAGTAGTGAGATGGGGAGTATCCTAGCACATTACTTTTCCATTTAATTCCTTCATGTATAACACACAGCAGGGTGTGTGTGTAAGAGGCTTCATCCACATCCATGCAGCTTTTGAAGTGGTGTGGCTTGCTCATCTGTTTCCCTGCTCTCTGCTTCTTGTTGTATTGCAAAAAAAGGTACTTTGCATCTGCTAAAGATAAATAAATTTTTAAGTATGTGTTCTGTGCTTTGGAAAGATATTCAAAATGGAACTTGTTGATTTTTAATTTTCTAAAACAGGAATAAAATTGAAGCGGGCTATTAGTTACAGCTCTATCCTTTTTATTCTGTGTTTTACCCCATCTAGCTAGGTGGATTGCTTTGTAATAACAAGATTATCTACTTGTAATATTAGCTGTATAATATGGAAACTTGTTGGAACACTGATTTACTGAATCCAGAACTCTGGGACTGAAGTCTTGGCACTCTATTAGAACAAGATTAACTAAGTAATCTAAGAGCAGCTGTTGCCTCCCATTGTTACACCACCTGTAGTCAATCAAAGGTAGAGGCTCAACTGCTTGTGCATCCTTACAAAATCTTCCCCACTCAGCTTCTCCAGAGCTATCCGGAGATAAACGTATCAATATCCAAGTGTTCCAAAAGTTAAACTAAATAATTACGTTCTTAAAAAAAAAGCAAAAACATTTTGTTGGGCCATAATCCAGACACCATACAATGCAATAGTTCAGCCATGTCAAGAAGTACTAGACAATAGCTAACCATAGTCAGTGTTAAAACATTGTCTTCCTTCCTGTACTTCTTGTTCTTAATTCCTACATTGCCCTTCAACCTCCACTGCCATCTCTACCAGGAACTCTCAATGTTATTGTTTATAGAGAATCACCAATCCAAAGTTTCATATATTGAAAAATAGAAAAATACTGTCTTTTGTTTTGGGGGGTTTTTTTGTTTTGTTTTGTTTTTTGGGTTTTTTTGGGAGGGCATCACTGCCTTCTGTTGGCAGTGGGAGGCCCAGCCTTGCTCCTGGAGAGCTGCTGCTGGACTTGAACCACCAGCCCTGTAGGCCGCAGTCCCGCACTCAACCACTATACCACCGGGGCTCAGCGAGAAATACTTTCTTTAAAAGTTTCATTTTCACACAACTTTTCTGAAGCCTCCAGTATATAGTCTAGGTGAACTGTCCTTACACTTTTCACCCATGATTATTTGTTTTTGACCATTGAATGTCTTGAATCTTGGAAAAAATTCTTCATCCTGAACAAGCCAAGACAATTGGTCATTCTAAATGGGGCAGAACAGAATTCTTGGCCTCAATCCCACCTCTTATGCTTAATTACCACCAGTGTGGTACAGAAAAATTCCCATATGCCCCCTCACCCGCACCAATCTATGGGTATCTATTGTGTTAGAGATCATTGTATTGTTCCTTTATTATTATTGCTATATTAATTTCCATATTGTTGTTAATGTATGTGATCCAGTTGATTCTGACTCACAATAATCCTGTAAGGCACATTAGAACTGATCCATAGGGTATGATCTTTATGGCTATAGAGCATCTTTCCATTATCTTTCCATTTGTTATCCATTGATCATTTTAAATAACTCCCAACCATAGTGACACGTTAGGGATAAGACCTATTAGAACTGCTTCAGAGGGTTTCTGAGGCTTATATCAGTACAGTAGCAGTCTCCCTCCTCTTTTTCTATCAGAACAGAAGGTGGGTTCAAATTTTAAGTTAGCAGCCTAAACCTTTACCCCGTGAACCACATAAAAGAGACAAAATAATTGCTTGATTTTTTTCAAGAAGCACACATTATCTAGGAAGAAGTATTGCATTATCCAAGCATTGTAAATAAAAACCCAAATCCAAAGAATTAAATTGTATCAGAGCTTACCTTGTGAGCACCCCATTTGCAGAAGCCCCCAAACCATTTGGAAGACCCTCATGTGGATTGTCTTCAGTGAATTCCCTCTGACCACAGTCAGAGCCTTGCTCTCATCCCGAGAGCATTGCAAAGTAGATTATGGCAGATATAATTAGGTTAAAATGTAATATTCTATCATCTTACCTTCCTTTTAACCTATTTTAATGTTTCATTGTCTTCTATCATTTTGATAGGTGGTCATTGTTGTTGGGTTTCTTTTCTTTGATTAATTCTGGAAGATGGTGTAATGTTTTGTATGATTTTCTCTATGAAATCCAGGATAGGTAGATCTATAGTGATTGTAGTTGAATAGAGGTATGGCAGAGCAGGGTAGGGGAAAAGGGAAAACTAATAACAATGAATATGAGAAGAAAATGTTCTGAAATTTATTGTAATGATGATTGTACAAATCTTCTTAACATAGCTAAACAATTAAATTGTATAATATGTGAAGAATGTGCCAATAAAGCTATTTCTAACAGAGATCATTAATAGGTTTGCCAGCTTCTCCAGAAAGTGACTACTTAAAATTTTAATGTGATTACAAACTCTTTAATTTAAATACATTTAGTAAGTAGCAATTCTCATTCTTACTAACCTCATTCTTACTAAACTCCCTTCTTTTGCTAATGGGAAACTTAAAGTTGATTCCAAGTCTTTTTCACTTAACCTTAGTAATCCTTATTAGTTCTTTATGTCAAGATGTTCCAGGCTAAAGTTTAGGTTTCTGTCCTAGACTGAATTAAGAAATTTTTCCAGGAAGGTTTGCTTTCTTTAATTGAACATGGTACTTTAGTGGCATAATTTTGGCACCAAAAGAGAAATACATTCCTACTGGGAGACTCCATTTTTGTTGGACTTTTTAAACTTTCTCAGTCAGATCCAGGTTCCAGAGTTGTTAATTTATTTCATAGTACATCTATATCTTATTTCACATATTAAGTGTCCTGAGATATATATACATATACATGCATATACATATATATGAAGAAGATACATATAATGTTATATATATATATATATCCCACACTCATAGCACATTTCACACAACACTATCCAGAATAGCAACAAATGCTAGCACCAATAATTATCATCACTGAAAGAGTTCTAAAATTTTGAAATATATTATCATATTTGCTTGATTCTTTCAAAAAGAAGAACACAAGCTGTGTTATCCAAGTATTATAACTAAAAACCCAAATCCAAAGAATAAACTGTATCAGAGCTTACCTTGTGAGTGCCCATTCTCTCCATTTCTTTTGGTTATATCTATAACTTTACATCATACAACCATTTCAATTCATAGTCTCCCTCTTTAATATTTCCTCTTAGTTCCTTGTTGCTGTTAGGGACAGCCAAGGTTCCTACTCATAGTGAGACCAGGCATTAAAAAATGAAATATGCCTATTCCTGCATCATCTCCTCAACCTTGCTCTGTGTGAGCCCATTGTTGTAGATATCTAATAGACATATAAGTGCCATCTAATTAAGATCTCATTGCCACTGAATTTTTATCTAATTGTCAATCCATCTAATCAAATGCTCTCTTCTTTGTGATGTCCTCCTCCTAGTCCTTGTTCTGGGCAGCATGCTAAAACCTCATATGAAATGTAGCTGTTTCTCTCCTAAGGAACTTTCCAAATCTAGTTCTGCCGAGGTAGATGTTTGTTCTTCTAGCCATATATGGAATGTTCAAAATTATTCTCCAACACTGTAATAAAAAGGTATTGATTCTTCTTTAGTCTTTTATTCATTGTCTAGTTTTGCATGCCTATGAGGTAACTATAAGTATGTGGTCTTGTTTCAAGCACACCATAGTTTTCAAATGGCTCCTTTGCCTTTTTGACACTTTAAAAATGCCTGTAGTACAGATTTATCCAATGCGGTATGCCATTTGATTTCTTGATTGCGGTTTCGATGAAATTTTATTGTGGGTCCAAGTAAAATGAATTTTTGGCAACTTCAATCCTTTCTCCGTTCATCATGGTATTATCTATAGGTCTATTGTGAGGATTTTAGGTTTAATTTTTTATGTTAATGTGTAATTCACACTGAAGATTGTAATTTTTTATCTTGCTCTGTAAGTGTTTTGAGTCTTTGCTTAAGGAAGATTGTGTCATTAGAATAACAATAGAAAACTATTAAGAAACCTTTCTCCAATCCTGGAGCACTTCATGTAATGCAATTCCCACTTACTTGTTCAGCATGTGGATTAAGTCAGCACGATGAGAGAAGGCAAACCCTGAGACACACCTTTCCTGGCCCTAGATCTGGGTCCAAGCTCCACAGTTCAGTAGAACAGTTCAGTGTTCTGCAATTCTCCTTCCTTACACAATATGTCCTGCTCCACAGTCAGATGCCTCTGCATGTTCCATAAAGCATAATACATTTTTCTGGTATTTTCTGATTTCAGCAAAGATTCATCTGATATTAATAATGATATTCCCTTCTGGATCAGAGTGTGATGTCTGGCAGTTCCCCAAGGATAGAGTGAAAACTCTTTCGTTAATTATCTTCAGCAAAAATTGTAAGTGTGATGAAGGAAGCTCACCAGCCTGTGTGAGTATGAGGTGTTGATAGGATTAGGTATCAGGCATCAAAGACCCAGAACAAAAAATCATATTAATGTGAAAGGGAGTGTGTGTGTGGAGTGGAGACCAAAAGCCCTTCTCTCGACAATTGGATATCCCCTCACAGAAGGATCACAATTAATAGATGAGCCAATCAGGATGCAGTATAGCACTGATGAAACATACAACATTCCTCCAGTTCTTTCATACTTCTGCCACCACACTATTATGACTCCAATTCTACCTTAAAAATCTGGCTGGACCAGAGCATGCACACAGGCACAAGGAATGCAAGACAGAGAAACCCCTCAGGATCATTAATAAGAGTAGCAAGACCAGGATGGAAGGGGAAGGGAAGGGGGGAGAGGAGAAACAATGACTGACTCCCTCCTAGTGAAATGAATGCAGAAAAGTAGGGGAAGGGGGACATGAAAAAATAATAATAATTTATAAATTATCAAGGGTTCATGAGGGAGCAGGGGTGGGGGAGGGAGCGGGGTGAAATGAGCAGCTGATACCAAGGACTCAAGCAGAAAGAAAATATTTTGAAAATGATGATGGAAGCATACGTACAAATGTGCTTGACACAATGGATGTATGGATGGATTGTGATAAGAACCTTATTAGTCCCCCAATGAAATGATTTTTTTTTCATTTAAATGTGATATTAATGATTTTGATCCATAATTCCATTGATCCCCTTCCCTGGGAATGGACACAAACATGGATTCTTCAGTTCAGTTGGTGAAGTAGTTGTCTTCCAAAATATGGAGCACAGACAAATGAGCACCATCAGGGATGCATCTGCTTGTTTGATCCATTTATTTGATTGATGGGCTACCAATACATATTTTGGAAACTCTTTTAAGCTAGGTGACTGGTATGATGTCATTTTTGAAGGAAATTTGCTTATGCTAATTTCAGAGTCATGCAGGGGAGCCCTTCTTCAGGCTGCAGACCATGATGTCCCGGGTTCATTTAATCTTTCTCCTCCCCGCAATCTCTTTATGATCACCTCCCTTGCTTGCTTCACTTTCCTTCTCATGTCTCCAAAAAGGAAAAAAGGGTGCAACACTTATGGCTCTCCAGGAAATCCTTTAGTCTTATACCTCAAGCACCTTTTTAGACCTAAGTTTTAAACAAGCGAAATTAAAGAGACCGTGTGTTCTCTCAGATACAGGCATCTTATAGTTCTATGCAACAGGCTCTGTGTACTAGCATTCTCTTTGGGTTCACAGCATGTACAGCCTCTTCGATGCAGGAAGGAAAGATGAAAGGGAGGCTTTGGGAAGGCACACATCCATACCCTCTGAAGGCAGAGCAGCTGCCAGCTGATCACTCATGAGATGGTCAAGTCGATATTTTGAAGGTGGCCTCCCAAATGACTTGCATATTGTCCTATAAAATAGTTGTAGCTTCGCTGAGAACTTTTATTCGTGCTGTATTTATAAATGATGTACAACATTTAATTGGGATATGTTAGACAGCAAAATTTTTAACATTACATCAAAATTAAGTTTTGTTTTCAAATAGATAGCTGTTAAAAAAGGAAAACCACCTGTGATAAATGTAAATGTATCTAAATAGATTTCCTTATGTGGCTGCTAAAAATATGAAGAGGTGAGTTTTTCTCCATTTTTGCCTATCTTCAAATTTTGTCTATCTAAATGATTAGCCTCTTGTTTTGTTTAAAAAATAAACAAAAAGTCAATAATCAGCAAATTAATTGAAGTTACACTTTCAAATTGAGACTTTGTACAGTTTAAGTTTAAATGTATGAGTTTTAGAGTAAATATTATGAAGTTATTTGTAGAGAAACTGAAAAGTTGCACAACTGACAGAAAGGAAATTCTTGGGATCAATCTTGGAGCAATTGGAATCTCCAAAATACTAAAACACTTTACCTGTTTTAAACAAAAGAAATGCCTTATTTTACTGCCTAAGAATTCTCATCATATAGCATGCCAGACTATAAAAATTATTTTAATTAGATCTATATACTGAGTTTCTCTTTTTTTGCTAACTTTAAAATATTTATTTTTTTAAAAAATTAGTTGTGTTTTAGACAGCTCTACAAAGTTCTCCATGTTTCTTTGGCAACAGATGCAATGGAATTTTACAACTATATAAAAGAGTCACCTTTGCCTAATAAACAATATTTATTGTGTCTACATAGCTGACTGGCAGAATTCTATACCAGATAGCACCCTAAATGAGCTTTTCCAAAAGGGATGCTACAAGATTTCAAAAAAAGTGGGGAGAGGGGCAGAAAAAGACAGACACACATACCCCTTCTCAAAACACAGTATCATGATCCATTCCCAGGCAACTTGCAATAATTGCTAGACATAATTTAGTGATAAGAAAAATCGTCTCAGTAATAAAACATACTTTTAAATTTTACTGAATTACTGCATTAGTTTGATTGTACATAAATTACTTATAAACTGCTATTCCAAACATATTTAATGTTCATTTTTAAAGATGAGCTGTCTTCTCCCTCCCTCCAAACAAGTGCATTATTATCAGTCATCTTATTATGCAATCTAAAATAGAGTTCTTTGATTTAAAAACAACACATAGAGTCTCCAGATAACTTTTAAAACTTATTTAGCTTTGTGGGTGATATTTTCATGTAAATAAGTAAGGGTGGATTTCATATTTTGTAAAAGTTTTTGGTTCTATTTGAATGTTCTTTGTATGGCAGTGTGGATATAGTGTGTTAAGGTCATCCAGAATCTCTCCTTTAAAAACTTTGAAGTCAATACTTTTGACTTAAATTCACTAGTGTTGAGTTGATTTCAACTTAATTTGAGCCTATAAGACAGGACAAAACTGGCCCTGGGGCTTCTGACACTGTCAAACATTACAGGAGTGGAAATATTTGCCTTTCTTGCTCAGAGAGTCTGCTGGTTTCAAACTGATCTTGTGCTTAGCAGTTCCAAACCCACAAAGCGCAAGGGCTCCAAGGTATCTTCTAGAATAGTGTTTCATTGAAAAGTTTGTTGATAAAGTGTCTTTTTAAAATTTATTATTAATTGAGGGTTAATGCATGTATTAAATCAATCAATAGTTCAGTCAGATCAAGCTTTAATTTACAATTCCTATCACAATCAGTTTCCAAACATTCTTTTCTTTCTGGGACTCGACATCCATCTCCCTTTTACCCTACAAACACCACCACCACAACCACTCCACCCCCAAACCTTCATTCTGCTTGCTTTCCCTTCAGTTCACCAATCCTGCGTTTCATATATTGAAAAACTGAAAACACATAACACAGCTTCAAGAGGGTGACCCCAAGTGACATAACACATCTGAGATAAACCCTAATGTGATCAAACAAAAAACAAAACAAAAACAAAATACAGAAAATTTTGCTATCCAGATCAGTTCCTGCTTGCATCAGAAGGGGATGAACTGACAAAATCTTAACTGTTCAATGTTTACCTTTATGTGTCAATACTAATATGTATGTAACATTTTTTATAATGTACAGAATATCTTTTTAATATCAGAAATGTTCTCTTTAATTATAGGGTTTTTAGTATTTTTCTATAAACTTAATTTTGTTTTCAGTTCTGCCATTTAATGATGTACAAATGAAATGAACTTTGTCAATCAATACTATATGTTCTTCTCTCTCAAAATGTTTTGTCATTTTGGTTTATTTTGAAATGTGTTTCTTTTCATCTTCGACATTTCTTCTTTTTTAAGTAAGTAATTTTATCTGGGGCTCTTACATATTATAGCAAATCAAACAGCCATTATATCAAATGGACATTTGAGATAATTACTGGCATCAAATTTAATCAATTTAGAATTTAAACAATTTCTAAATATTATCTTTCTTCTTGAGCCCTTTGATATCATCTGTTTTCCTTCCCCCACTCTGCCACCTCTGTGAATCCTGAATACATTATGTATTCTTATTGGGTTATTATTATTTATACATATCTTACACTGCTCATTTTATCCCTTGACCTACTATCCTGGTATTCTTCCCTGAGGGGAGTTATTTTGCTGGCATTGCTATCCATTCTCCTTTCTTTCCCTTCCTCCTCCTTCCCTTCCCTATACTCCAGGAATTGTTGCTCCCATTACCTTTTATGAGAGGGTTTCTCTTTTCTGAATTCTTTATACTGAAAGCACTCATCTGTGCCTCTGTATAGGAGTCCAGTGAGAAATGTGAGATTGGATTGAGGCCATAGCAGTGGGAAAAGGAAGGATTAAAAAACTAGAGGAGTGTTACGTATTTTGTCAGTGCTAAACTACCCCCTGGATGTGTTTCTCCTCCATGCAGACTCACTGCATGGGGATGTCCAGTTATCCACAAATGGTCTCTGGGTCTCTAGCTTGACCCTACTACATCACCTTGATGGGGATATTTATTTTTTGGAATTCTGGTAACCATTCTCTTCAACATCTGCTCATCACACGTGCCATTGTGCTTCTTCCCTATGAGCTTTTTGCCTCCCAATTAAATAATCACTTGTTTTGTTTCAAGCTTTTAATAACCATTTGCTATATCTTTTAATAACCTGGCACCTTCTGCTTTCTTCACCACATTTGTTTATACACCAAGCTTGTCTTTGGTGATCCAGATGGGGCTGTGGACATCACACAATGTCACATTATTTTTTAATGCCACATTATTATAACAAAAGTTACAATGCTTTCTTTTGATTTAAGTTGCTTTTCCTCACTCTTATGTCCCTTTTAGTTTCATCTTCAGTTTGAAACTGACATTTTCCATTTACTTCTAATTCTTTCTTGAGTTCTGTCAATTCTTTTAAGCTTTTGTTTTCTTAATTATGGGTTTATGTTATTTTGTCTTGCATCATTATCTGTCTTTCCACTCTTTGTAAGATATGACCAAATAATAATGATTTATAAATTATCAAGGGTTCATGAGGAAAGGGAGGAAAGTGGGGGAAATGAGGAGCTGATACCAAGGGTTCAAGTAGAAAGAAAATGTTTTGAGAAGGATGATGACAACAAATGTACAAATGAGCTGGACACAATGGATGGATTGTGATAAGAGTTGTAAGAACCCCCCAAAAATGATATTTTAAAAAACACAAAAAATGAATCCACTAGTTTAGTTTTGGGAAGATCTAGTTTATGAATATGTCATTCTGATATAATTTTGTTGCTTGTGGTAAATTAGTCTATTTCTTTTTATTGATGTTTTAATATATGTGGCATGTTTTGTGATTTGACTTTTATACTTGTGGATTTTTTATTTTTATTTTATTTGTGCAATTTTTACTTTAAAATAGGCATAGATTTAAAGAAATATTCCAAAAATCTTTCAGAGGTTTGTGTGCCCTCTGAACTTCTTTTCCCTTTTAAAAAAATCTGACATTATTTTAGTATATTTGTCATAATGAATGAACCAATACTGATATGTTGTTATTAATTGAATTCATATTTTATCTGGACTTAATTGATTTCTCCCTAATGTTCTTTTTCAGTTCTAAATACCATCCAGAAAGCCACATGATATTTTGGCATCATTTAGACTCCTCTCAGTGACACTGTTTTCTCTCACATGGCAGTTTACATGTAAAATACACGATTCTGAAAATTTACAATAAGTTATTTCAGATATTATGATGGGTTGTATTATGTCCCTCAGAAATGTGTCACACTAAGGCATGATTATAATTTTTGGAAATTATTCTCCCTTCGTGTTCTGATGTAAGTGTCATATGTATTGTAACTCTTTACCCATATGAGGTTAATAAAGCAGGATTAAAGGCAGTTATCTTAATGAAGCATGATGCAGTCTATAGGGCTAAGTTGAATCTTGAGTCCATCTCTTTTGTAATATAACGCGTATTAAACAAATGAACAAAGACCTGGTGAGGTTTTATGCCAAGGCACATGCAGACATTCAATGAATGCTGGGTACACACCCAGAAACACACCTATTCCTTACTTGGCTACATTGTTAGGTTCCAAAGAAGAGGTTGCTTTGTGAGTATTGGCATTATTCAAGAGTTAGGGCTGTTCCCTGTCTTTGGCACCAATGCCCCACATCGCATGCTAGTAACTTCTTGTATCAGGGTGTGCATGGCCTAGCAAGACCCCTTCTCCACCATGTATTCCTCCTCGCCAAGAAGTCAACAGAAGCTTAGAAGGGTTGGGTGATAGTAGAGATCAGGGGTTGCCTGCAACCTCTGGGGCAGCAAAGGGCCACCATTACCAGGTTCAGACACTGGGCCAGAAGGTGAGTAGTCCAAACCAACTGGATATTTCAAAAGAAAAAGGTGAGACTCTATATTCGTATAAGGATTTACCTTCCCAGAAACCCTATATAGAAGAACCAACTAGATTGCCGCTAATATTAACAACAGATGTGTGTTGTGCTTTTGTGTACATACATGCATAATCCTGAGTTTCTGCATCTTACAAATGGTTTGTGTACTCACTACTAACTAAAAGGCTTGGGGTTTGAGTCCACTTATAAGTGTCTCAGGTGAAATCCCTAACGATCTACTTCTAAAAAAATTTGTCCTTAAAACCCTTCATCTAGTATCCTCTAATATCCATAGTGTCTCCATGAGTTGGGATCTACTGCACAATAACTGTTTGTATATGTAGTTTGTTATATATGCATCTGTATTATATCATTTGAAATTCTGAGCATGTTCTATTACTTGAAGTAGTGAACACTATTGAATCAATAGATAGGGAATTTGTGGATAACTAATTAGAGATTTCATTTCTGTAATATAAGGGAGCTTCAAAATATTGTGGAAAAAAATTGTACCTTGTGAAGCCCTTTCGTAGCTCAAAAATGCTATTTGTATAACACAGGTAAAAAATAAATCATAAGTCATTAGTGTTTTTTTTCCTAAGGCTTTTATTCTGATACTTGGATTTTCTTTGTGCTAATTTTACCTGGCTGTCTGCTTCTTTCTTCTTGTTCCTTTGTGTCCTAACCCCCTTGTGCTGCTAGCTCACAATGGGTAAGATTCTTTGCCTTTGATCCTTATCAATCTTTCTCAAACTCAGAAACTATGAGAGTTAGTAACAGTGGTTACTAGGCCCCCCAGTACCAGCAAGCTTGGAGGCTTGAAAGAAAAGCGGAGTGATTGACTTGCCAAAATCCAGCAACTGAAACCTTTTGAGGAATTCTCTCCCAACACCCATGTACTGCCGTGAATCAGAAATAACTCATTAACAACTCTTTTTATTTCTTTTAATTTTTAAATATGCATCCAGAATTTGAAGAACAACATCTTGCTGCTCAGTAAAGTCCATAGTAGCAAAATGCTCTCCAAAGAAAAATGGGTTTGAGTTTATGACCACACTTAGAAATGGTATAACTTCCTCAAAACTGATTTACTGGTGATAGCTTCAAGGATGCGTCTTCATTCTGATGTCAACAGCAGTTGTTGGTGGACAGAAATCTAAGTAATAAGAACTCTTACAAAAGCTTGATAAAGCAATATTGAACACTAGCTATAAGACATAAGAAATATAGACGTTAACTTGCTTTTCCTGGATAAGTTACAACTTTGATACCAGATTTTTGTAAAATGAGAAGACATTATTTATTCATTCCCCCCACCATCCCAGCAGGATTAATGAATATACATAGTCCACTTGGAACCTGAAATGGCAAACAACAATTATGAATCTTCTTAGAAAGCCATTATCTCTATGCCACATGCCACCTGACTCTTATACCACAGGATGCCACAATTTTAGAGCAAGTGCCACAGATATTTTTTACTTTTCAAAAGAAATTGGTATATTTTTCTAGATTGTCAAGAGAATTCATATACTTGATGATGATTTGCTTTTGCTTTTCCAACTAGAAATCTCAAAGCCAAAATTTCAGTCCAATTTTAATAACAATACACATCCCTTCTGGTACCTATATGTGGGTTTTTTTTTCCCCTTGCTTGTTTTTTTTTTAAAGTGAAGTGAAATAGAGTAGCATAAAATTAACCATTTTCCATATTTGACTGTTTGCTTTTAAATGTTTATTTTAAAATTATATATATATTTTTCATTTAAGCATATTTACTGTACAAGTCAGTGGCATTAAGTCAGTAACAATAATTGCTTTTAATATATTTTGCAAGAAATTTCACTACCTAGTTCCAAGTTTTTGCATAACAGAAGCATAGTGGCCCCTGAGCAATTTTAAAGAATCTATTAAATCTTTGTTCTATTGCTAGAGGTTTACTTATCCTACATATTTAATATAAATCATAAAATATCATAATATGTTATCATATATGTTTCATTTCTTTCATTAAGCAAAATGTTTGGAAAGTTCTTCCATTTTGAAGCCTGTATCACTACATACTTTCCATAGTTGACTAATAGTCCTATGGGTGTATGCATCTCATAATTTGCTTATCCTTTCTCTTATTGATATATACCAGTTGTTTCTGTTTTAGGCTGCTGTGAATAGTGTTTCATTGAACATATGTGTATCTGTGTTTGAAGATCTGTTCGTAACTCTTTTGGGCATCTACCAGTTTGGAATGGCCAATTTTTCAAGATTTAACTTTTTAAAAACTCTCAACCTGTTGTCCTTGGCTGCTGCTACTGCCACTGCTGTTGAGTGTCCCAAGCTTGAAGGAAACACCGGCTCACCTCGAACCAGCCTCATAAGCTTCCTTTAGCACATTGTTGCAGCCAGTAGATCAATCCATCTCCTCCAGGGTCTTCCTCTTTCTTTTGTTTTTTGCTTCCCTACTTCACCTAGCAACTCTAATGGCATAATGGGTAAAGTATTAGTTTGCTAATTGCGAAACCACCAGCTGCTCCACAATAGAAAGACAGGCTTTTCTAACCTTTAGGCAATTAGTCTCAGAAACTCACAGGGGCAGTTCTAGCCTTTTATATAGAGCCATGATGAGTTGGCATCCACTTAATAGAACTGAGTTTGGGGTCTTTTTCTACTTTATCAAGTGTATGCCCTCCAAGAACTAGTCTCTCCTTCAGTGATACACACCTTAGTTCTCAAAGTAACATTTTTGCTTTTGAATAGCTATTATGGATGCAAGCAAGATAAAGTCCTTGAGAATTACAAACTTTTATCACTTTTGGTCTTGACATTGGATTGCAATCCATACTAAAGGCTGCAATCCTTGATCTTTATGAGCAAGTATTTCAAGTCCTTCTCACTTTCAGCAAGCCAGGCTTGTTGCACATCATCTGCACATCACAGGTTGTTAGTGAACCTTCCACTAATCCTGATGTCACTTTATTCTTCCTATGATCAAACCTCTATGATGATTTTCTCAGTATACAGATTGAATAAGTATGGTGAGAGGATACAACCCCAATATATACCTTTCCTTCTTTGAAACCATGCACTATTCCCTTTTTCTGTTTTCACAACCCCCTTTTGATTCATGCACAAGTTCCACATAAGTACAATAAAGTGTTCTGAAATTCCTATTCTTCTCAATGTTATCCATAGTTTATTTTGATCCACCCAGTCAAATATCTTGTCATTAAGAAAGCACAAGCAAACATCTTTCAGGCATTGTCTGTTTTCAGTCAAGATACATCTGATATCAGCAATGGAAGCTCCTGTTCCATGTCCTCTTGTAAATTCAACCTGCACCTCTGGCAGCTCTCTGCTCTTGTGTGGCTGTGACCTTTGTTACATGATATATACCAAAACTTTATTTGTATGTAATATCAATGATATTGTTCGAATGATAGCATTCTCTTTGAATCATCTTTCTTTGGAATGGGTACAAATATAAACATCTTCCAGTTAGATGACCAAGTAGCTCTCTTACAAATTTCCTGGCATTAACAAGTATTTCCAGTGCTTCATCAACTTGTTGAAACATTTTAATTTATATTCCATCAATTCCTGAAGCTTTGTATTTGCCTAATGTTTTCAGCTCAGCATGAACTTTCCTCTATGAATTGGCCCTGGCTCATATACCACTTCTTGAAGTGAAAGTTGACTCACAATTTTTGGTTCAGTGACTGTGTTAGTCTGGGTAGGCTAGAGGAACAAATTTCATAGACATGCATATAGATATAAGGAAAAGATTTATATACAAGAGGAACAGTACATTGAGTCCAGTCCATTTCAAAGTGATAAGTCTGATATTAACCCATATGCCCGAAATCAATCTATAAAGTCTCCCTCCGACTCACAAAGTCACAGGTCAGTGGGTGCAGAATTCTGGTGTTGGCAAGAGTTTCCACATGGCTGCTCACTTCTAGGACTCAGCATCCATCAACAGCAGAAGCAACTCATCACTGGCAGAGGTCTCCATGTGGTCGCCCCAGCTTCAGAGGTCTGGCTCCATCAGGGCAAAGTCATGTGGTCTCTATGCCAGCTCCTCCAACTTCTCAGACGCTGCCATCTTGTCTTGTCCATGATTCATTGTCTCTGAGACTAACTCCCAACCGCTGGGGAAGATAGCTTCTCATCTTCATGAGGGAAATATCGCAAGATTTCCCAGAAGTCTCAGGAGAAAGCCATGCTCACATAGAGGCCTCACTGGCTACTCAATAGCTATCTCCAGATTAACAGACTAGACGCCACCCCTACATTTCAATCATAAAAATAACATAAGCACATGACTGCTACAGAATCATGATCCACACATAAATCAATTGTATCAGACCTCATTTGCCACTTGTTGCCATCATCACTCTCAAAACATCCTCCCTCTACCTAGGCCCCCAGTTCCACCTCCCTATATTTCCCTCCCCCCCCCCATGAACCTTTAAGAATTTGCAAATTGCTATTTCATATCGTACACTGTCCAATGTTTCCCCTCACTTACTTCCCTGTTGGCCATGCCCCAGAAAGGATGTTACATGTAGATCCCTGAAATTGGTTCCCCCTTTCTACTCCACCATCCCTCCACCCTCCCAGTATCACCACTCCCATCACACATCCTGAGGGAACATCTATCATCTATATAAATCCCTTATGTTCTGGCTCCAGTGTACATCCCCTGCTCTAGCCGGACTTTTCTGGTAGAACTGGAAGCCTGATAGTGGGTGGCAGGAAGCATTTGAGAACTAGAGGAAAGATGCATATTCCATTGTTACTACACTGTACTTTAACTGGCTCATCTTCTCTCTGCAACCCCTCTGTAAGAGGATGTCGCTTCAACTATTGATGGGCTTTGGGTCACCAATCTGTACTCCCCCCTATTTACAATTATGTAATTCTAGTTCTTTGATGCCTAACACCAGATCCCTTCAACACCTCATGGTCACACAGGCTGGTGTGCTCCTTCCATGTGGCCTTTGTTGCTTCTGAGCTGGATGAACACTTGTTTACTCAAGCCTTTAAGATCCCAGACGCTATATCTTTTCATAGCCAGGGACCATCATCTTTCTTCACCACATTTGCTTATGCACACATTTGTAGTCAGTGATCATATCAGGAAACCGAGCATGCAATGCTATGGTTTTTAGTCCTTAAACCCTGATAACTGATCTCTTTGACAACTCATGGTCCCACACACTGGTGTGCTTCTTGCATGTGGGCTTTGTTGCTTCTGAGCTGGATGGCTACTTCTTTACTCAAGCCTTTAAGACCCCAGAAGCTACATCTTTTGATATCTGAGCACCATCAGCTTTCTTCACCACCATTGCTTATGCACACATTTGTCTTCAGTGATCGTGTAGGGAAGGTGAGCATCATGGAATGCTAATTTAATAGAACAAAGTGTTCTTGCATTTAGGAAGTACTTGAGTGGAGGTCCAAAACCCATCTGCTGTTCTACTACTAAGCCCATATGTATAAGTTCGTTGATCTATTTCCCCCATTGTCACATATAAATGTATGCACCTATGTACATGCCTGTTTTTAAACCTCTATAAATGCTCTTTACTCCCCCCTCTTTTCCTTTCCTCTATTTCCTTTTACTTTCCTCTTCTCCCACTATCATACTTAGCTTCCATTGGGTTTCAGTATTTTCTCTCTGTTACATTACCCTTGATTAATCTCTACTGGACTTCTCTCATGCACTTTGTCTCTAATTTTGGATCAGTTGATATACCCTTATCCCTGGGCTGGTCAACACCATCTCCTTTCCCCCTCCTCCCTTTCTCCCATGAGCCGCACCCTGGAACCATCAGTCCCATTATTTTCGCCTCCAGACTGTTCCGCTGATGTAAGCATAATTTTAAAAAATGCAAAAGGGGTATCTTGGGTTGCTACAGTATTCATAAGTGCCTGGGGAGAGACCAAGGTAGTATGGTAGGGGCCAGACAAAATTCAGGGCTACATATGGTAGTCAACTGGAATGGGGGTATGGATGTGAGCCGTGGGGCAAATGGTGATGTGTAGAGACGGAATGGGGTCCTAACCTACCCAAGGAGAGTGTATTATTTATCTCTCCACAGTGCAAGAGGGACCAAACTTAAACCATGTGATCCAGGATGTGAATGCAGTGTGGCAGCATGAAGTGGGAAACCAATGAAGGAGTCTGAGCACACAACCCTAATCAGTTTGCCTTGGAGGTCAGCACTAGAAGCTGCAGCTTGGGGAGTGAGAGATGCCTGACCAGAACACATGAGAACAAATGAAGAGGGAGGAAGAGAGAATGGAGTAAGTCCTGGTCCACCGATCCTTCAGGACGATATTCCACTCAGAACAGCCAATGTACAAAGAGGATCATATTGCCAGCCCCACTATGAAATACAGTTACCATCACTGACCCAAGGCCTTTTGGGATCAGCAATGGAGAAACAGGGTCAGGATTATACCCTGTCTGACACAACCACGTCAGGGGAAAACACTAAAGGTTTGCAACAGAGCGTGGAGATCCAGATGGAATGACAGCGACAAACTTTGGGACCAGGGAGTGGCACCCCATCTGACTCAACCAGGGGACACTCCTAGAGGTCAATGAGCAGATCTTAAATTATCTACAGGTTTTTATATTGTTATTTTTGCATATATATATATATACATATATATGACATTGGGGTTTTTTTGTTATCATTGCTTTATTTTCTTTGGTTGCTTCATTTTAGGAAGTCTTTTTTGGGAAGTAAATCTTAAAGAGAGCAGAAACCCTCATCTTCCTTCTGCAAAGCAGCTAGTGAATTTTACCTGCTGACCTTACACTTAGTGTCCCATCTGACCATGCTGCTCCACCCACACTACAAGGTTTCCAAATTCCCCATCACTTCACTAATACTGGTGAATGTTTGTACTATGATTATTGTCATCCTAGAGACAAAGGAGCTTTCATGTCATTTAGGTGCTAACCTTAAGGTCAACAGTTCAAATCCCCCAGATTTCCTTATGGGAGAAAGATAAGGCTATTTGCTCCCATAAAGAAACTTTAAAATCTAGAAAATCCAAAGGTGTGCCTCTACTCCATCCTATAAAGTTACTGTGAGTCAGAATCAATTCAGTAGCAGTGAGTTCCAGTGACTCTGCAGTAGCATTTTATTGTGATTTTGAATTGTATTTCCATAATGTCTAAAGATATTCACAATGTTTTGTGTGCCTGTAAGTCTTTTGTATATCTTCTTTGTAAAAATGTTTGTTCCAATTCTCATACTTGGAATTGCTTACACCCAAATTTTTCAATGAGACTTGGTCTTTTTGTGGTTGTATTTTAACAGTTATGTGTTCTGGATACTAGAGCCTTGCCAGGTATATGACTTGTACATGTTTTCTTCCATTCTATAGATTGTCTTTCACTTTTGTGATACTCTCCTTTGCCCCCAATTTTTTTTAAAACTTTGATGATGTCTTGTTTATCTTATTTTCTGTCTTTAGTTGCTTGTGCTCTGTGCACAATGTTCTTCTCTCTAATTTGTCTTTTATTTTGTGGCAATTTTTATTCACTCTATATTTGCTTAAAAATATGATGAGAGGCAGGCAGAAAGGTATGCAAGAGAGAAGAAATCAGTGTGTTATATGGCATTAGACTGATCAAAGAATGAAGAATGCTTAGTGTATCCTTTTCCGTTGCATGTTGTAAACTGAAAAAAATCTCACTCATTTTGAAGATCATCAATTCTTCCTTAGAAAATATAAAGAATTTATTTAACACAAACTATTTGGTTTGTTTTAGCTAAAACCAAGGCTTCATCCAGAAAGAAGAGAAAACTGACATAGAGAGACCAGGATTCAGGGAACTTCTATGAGTTCTTAGCAGGAGAAATCTTAATGTCCTCCACTTTGCTTACTTGTTGTAACTGCAAAATCTTTGAACCCCTTCCAGATCTCATGACACCAGTTAAGGCCCAGTGTGAGCACAATGAGACTGCAGTGAACGATGCCAGACTGTGCCATCCATCTCTCTGAGCTTAACCTCGCTTGGCATCCCAATAGGTGTGGAACTATCCAAGTGCCCAGCGTTAGGGTAGTGCCCTACATGCAATCCTTCTCTGTGATAACTTTGCAAGTTTAAGTGAAATTTAACAGAACCTCGGTGATGTCTAATAAAACATAGATTGAGAGAACTGTGGGATCAATGAAACTTTATGACACTCCTGAGAGATGTAAACAGAAGAAACGGTATTTGTTCCTTAAAGCCACATTTGAGACGGGTATAAAAATCCCCACGGAATTTAAACAATATCCCTTTGCATGTAAGATTTCATGGGAACATTCCCACAGCTAGGGCTCTATCCAGATTATGAACGAATCTCATAAATTCAACTTGAGAAAAGAAAGAAGAGCCTGTTGCCTTGGTATAGTTGATTGCTATCATTTTTGCAAAGGCAGCCACAGCTGCAGGCTTCAAAAGCCAAATGGAGGGTTAGACCAACAACAATGCTATCCCCGTGGGCCTGCTTTGCTCATTCCTTCAGCTGGTGTGTTATCTCCTTCAGACAGAAACATAAATAAATGTAGCCCCAGACAGGAACTACAGCATTCAATATAAAAGCTGTGTATTTGAAATTAATTGTTTTCTGGCACAATTCCTTTAAAAGATGACTTGCTTTCAGTTGAAGCACTTCCATGTAAAGCCAATTAAGCAAAAGAAGCAACAACTGGACTGAGGTCAAGAAAGGATGTTGGTTATTGTTCAAGTATGAGGCAGGCTGTTCTGGTCACCATCTGTGGAAGCAAGTTAGGATGCTATTTCCAACAAAGCTTGTCAGGACCTGTGGAAAGCAAGATAACAAATGGAGGCAGATTAGACCTTCAGAAGAAAACACTCTCTTTTTTCTGGCTCTGTCATCCTTTTTCATCGGTGTTGTCTCTTCTCTTAGCAAATCCAGTTTCTAATGGGGAAATCGGTGCACTTGGTGTGAGAATATCTCTGGGTTTACTCTTTCTAGGGCTATCTGTCATTAATCCATCCTTGATTATAACAGCGCTATTAAAGTATATACCACTCGTCTATCAGTTTCTTAAACTGTGGCCACTTGTATAATG
This sequence comes from Nesogale talazaci, assembly GCA_004026705.1. Lineage (NCBI taxonomy): Eukaryota > Metazoa > Chordata > Mammalia > Afrosoricida > Tenrecidae > Nesogale > Nesogale talazaci. The sequence continues at coordinate 10,849 of PVJH01007540.1, read as the reverse complement.
TATGCTAGAAGCAATGCCACTCATGGTGGACAGGTTTCATCAGAGCTTCTGGATAAGTCATACTAAGAAGAAAGTCTGGTTATCTACTTTCAAAAATTAACCCAAGAAAACCTTATGGATTTTCACAGAATACTGACAATAGAATATTATCTTCTTCTCTTTGGAGTTATCAACAGGGCAGTCAATCTATAAAAGATAACATCATATTTGATTAAACTTACTCATCATAAGATAGATTGGCACAATAATTATAATAATCAACTCAATTGCTTGGAATTGTGAAGTAACACAGGACCAACTCAACAATTTTATTTTGTTATATGTAGTGTGGCCTTGAGTTGACAACAACTATCTGTATTGACTCTTATAAATGATGGGTGTGATTATTCATATACATACTATTTAACAATCTTTTTTCCCTTACAAAGCTAAAATAACCTTCAGTCCAAGTAAACCATAAATCAGTGATTCATAGTTTAAGTTTTACTATTTCTTTTTAAATTGCATAAGAATTTAGATCAATACAGTAATTTATCTGTAATTTATCTGGACACAGAATAAACATTCTTATCAAGAAATCTAAGTATATTGTTCTTTTCCTATATTTTATTGTCCTAGAAGTCAGGCTATCAAGGCTGATTTTATTTGATTTCTAAATAATAGTAGCAATAAAAAAAATGTCTAATCTATTAGGTTCAGGGACCATGAGTAATGACTTATAGAGTTGAGATGCTCAGCTATAGACCAAAAGGCTATAGATTCTAATCCATCCATAACAACCTCAGACTTGGGATTGCCTCTGCAACAGATAGTTTTACTTTGTTTGCTTTTTAATTACCTGTAAGAGTAATTTCTCAGTGAGATGTATTAGCATAATCGTCACAATGATGGACTCAAGTTGACCATTATGAGGATGGTGGAGGACTCGACGCTGTTGAAGCTAGTATAATCATAAGTCAAAATTGACTGCAGAGCATCTAGCAACAAGAATTAGATAAAATTTATTTATCATACATCTCAAGTGTTTAAAATATACAGTAAATATATCATGACCACAACCTAATTCAGAGATTTTTCTATCATCTCCAAAAATGTCCCATATGCCTATTTTCATTCAGCCCAGCCCTTCTCCAGCCACAAACAACCACCAATATACTGTTTCAGTCTATGTACTTAAGTGAAATTTGGACATTTCAAGTAAATGGAATCACAAAAACAACTAACAAATATTCACTTATCAGGTAAAGAGTCAGAGAGTGTCTCCTTCCTCTGGAGAGGAATACAGAAGTTTCAAGATTCTTCAGGAAAAGGCTATGCCCACTCAGAGGCCTCATTGGCTATGCCTGATTGACAGACCAGACTCCCCGCTTCCGAAGTTGACAGGAGATTATGTAACTGCTGCATTAAGATAAGTGTGTTAATAAGAGAATTTGTTTACAGTCATCCACTGATGAAAGAGATATGTTTAAACAAGTTTTGTTTGGAATAAACCCATGTATGTGTTAATTAGAATCCTAGTAGCAATAGTTTTCACTTTCCCCATGATGCAATTGCTATCATGTCAACAGATTTATCTCACTAATACACAGTTTCTGAAAATAAAAAACACAGCTCAGTAGAAAATAGATGATACACATAATGCATAATTCATAGAAAAGAAACATAAAAAGTTACTTTAAAAGCTTATGCTGGCAATACAAATTAAACCACTCCCCAAATCCTGCATTTTTCACCTGTTAAATTGGCAAAAATACAACTGCTTGATTGTGTAGTATGTTTCTGGACTATGAAGTGTAGGTACTCTACACATTAACAGGAGAAATGAAACCTAACACAAGCCAATGGAGAATAGCATTACAAATGTCCATTGAAATAAACCTAGTTTCTCCACTATAGCTTTAACAATGAGCTCAAACACCATGAATTTTAGAAATCCAGAAATGATGCCTAAGCATTTAAAAATAATGTTGAGCTATGGAAATAGGATAGGAATGAGGCCAGTGAGAGAAAAGAATACTTGTAAGTTTTCCCACTCCATCTTTTTCCACTCTTGTTAAATTTTGAAACAAATGACTTCAGTGTGTGTTTTGAAAATTGAAAGGTTGAACACTGTGTGAGGACAGGAGAAATATATAGGTTTAATGGGAGGGGAAGAAGGGCATGGGGTCTTTCTCTGACTGTCAATAGCACATTGAGAGTCTCACACTTCATTTATTCCTAGGTTCACTAGAACGCCTCTCATCTCTCCTCTGCGGGAGAGTGGCCCTCACTGTGAAAACAGTGGAGGAGCTCAGCGCACTCTGGGGGAGCACTTGTCTTCCCCAAACTATAATGAGGTAGAAATCCCTGGATGATGCAAATGATTAACAAGATTGACTACTAACAGAGAGTTATAAACTAAAATCGTAAAAACGGTGCTTTGGGAGAAGCACTTGACACTCTGCTTCAGTAAAGTCTGCCACTGAAGTCCTACAGAGCACAGTTCTACTATCACACACTATGATCTCTGTAAGGCTCAGAGATTGTAAGGCACCTGGGCTGAGTGAAGTTGGGTTAGGGGGAATAACAGTGTTCAAGAGATGGGAGGGGGTATGGCATGGGGGAGATATTGCTTAGTAGTTGTTGAAGCTTATATGGAAATCACTAATAAATATATATATAATCGGTGATGGCTCATTAAGGTGCCCTGGTAGTATAATAGATAAGTATTAGGCTGATACAATAAATGCTGTGGTTCAAACCTAGCCAGTGCCTTGACATGGGTTATAAACCAAAATCAACTCAACTGTATGTAATAGAAGCATTAGTAATAAAAATGTCTCAAAATGGGAAATTAAGAAATTATGGGTTGTATGGGGAATATGCTCTTAAGCAAGGCCTGGGCAGAACTTGTAAATTCAGTGGCTTACCACAACACTGAGTGGGTTGGTCGTTGAAGCACATGAATCTATGCAGGATTACAATTAAATGTTTTATGTTTTAGTTGTCTTACTTCTGAACCAGTTGAGATTGGAACAACTTGAATTTTGATCATTTTGTTACACATCATAGTCTGAGACATTTTATGTTTGCAAGTCAAAGGACATGATCAAAACTTGTAGTTTCTAGTTTCACTTCTCTGCTACATATAGCAGCTGGGTTTTCCCCACAATTAATTCATTTTATATGTACTTAATGTCTGTTGCATAGATGAGGAGACTGGTACATTCAGATTTTAAATATTTTGCCTAAGGTCCCACAGTTACTAAATGGCAGAGGATTTGGAAATTATGCTTGACTATCACCAAAACCTGGGATTTAAACATCTACTCCACATGCTCTTAAATCACATGCTCCTAAATCAGAAATTATTTACTTGGAATGACTTTAATTAGCTTAAGGGTGGCTTGTTTCCCATATTCTATATGTAAATATTATGATTATGTGTGCAATTTGAAGTAGAGTGGAGAGGTTTCAAATAAATCTCAAAATAGGAAGATCATTCATCTGGACCACAAAGGGGCTACCATTTTTTGCCCTAGATTGCCTCCCTAAGTTACGAGGAACTTAGTCCCACTTCACAGTGAGAAAACATCTACTTAGTAGAAACAAAGTAGGCTGGATGACTTCACGTAGAGTTATTACAGAAGTTGGGTTCCTCATTTGCAATTTCTCTGAAATTAAATGTAAAGACCTTAAAGGAAACAGGCATTGTTTTTAAATTAAAACTCAATGTCTGGAGACATTCATACATTTAAAAGTCATTTAATGACTGCCTTTCTAAGTGAAGTCGATTTATCCCAGACTGATGTGAGAAAAAGACCAAACTGACACAAATGTATGTTTTGTGTGTGACCCTTGCAAAATTAACTCTCTAGTTTCTATCAGATGGTCCCATCTTAGTTCACTTTTCAAAAAGAAAATAGATAAGCGTATGATGTGATCAGCAACTTTGTGTTTTTAAGGACAAAAAAACTTGATTTATTCTGGCTGTATTTGTAAAAACAACCAAAAAATTGACTTTGAAAATCAACCAGAGGAGATTCTAGCTTTGGAATGACTTGGAGCAGAGAGAAAAAATAAACGTGTAATGGGTTTTCTCCTTTGGTTTTCGCAAAGTGTGCTCTCAAAGACAAAATGAATATGAAACCAAATGAACTTTAGAGAAGAATTATAAGCTAACAAAAATGGGGGTAGGGAGGATCCCTACAGACAGAAGAATTTAACACCAAATTTTGGAAAAAGGCAGAAGATAAAATAGCCAACCAGCTCAAAAGGCATGACCAATATGAATTATCTCTAGGTGGTGAAGCTTGAAAATTTCCTGGTTTTTTTCAGCTTCATAAAGCACTTTTCCCGGTATTTATCACCATTGTCTCAATATCAATCTGCAACTGTGGCAAATTTCAGAATAAGCATTTATTTCTAATAATGCATTGTTTATCCAAACAGAAAAGGGTTAGACTGAACACGTAGTATCTTTCAGGAGATGCCGAACAGCTGGTTAAAATCAGAGATTTCACACTTAGCCAAAGTCCTTCACTTAGTCCAACCATGGATCTTCTTTGAAGAACACAGTCTCTATAATCTCCCCTTCTCCAGGTAGTTAGAGGCTTCATCTTCCCCCATGGACATTTCCCCTCCTGTGAACCAAGTGCCTGAGAACTCATGAGAAGAGACTCTGTGCCACTCTAGGGAAAAACTTCTTCAACAGTCAGAAATTACCCATAATCAGATTTGCATGCATGCCTAAAGTAAAATTATTCATATTAAGAGGAAAACACTACAGAAACTTTGTGACTGAAAGATTGCCTAGATCACTCCTGTGGCAAAACCATTAACAAGCATACAAAATAAGAAACAAGTTCAATACCACTGTGTTTTATATCTTCTTATTTGTTTAGCCAAGGATAAGTTGTATCAGACTGTATGTCATTGAGATGCATTAAAATGGATCTTCGCTAGTTCTCATCTGAGAGTCCAGTAAATGATGTAGTAACTTCAGAAATGTCCATATGCCTATCAAGTATGGGCATTATAAATCTTTTTAGAGGAATGATATTTAAATAAAGTATTTATGTTGTTCTGAACCTTTACAATATGTTTAGCTCATTTATTTCACAATGGTGTAACACTAATGAGTGTGGTGGTCAAAGCACTTGACTGTTAACTGAAAGGTTGATGATTTGGACCTACCACCTGCACTATAGGAGTGTTATACATTTGACAGTCTGCTTCCTCAAATATTTATAGCCTTGGAAAGCCAAGGAGCAGTTCTACTCTGTTCCACCTTCTCACCATGAGACAGAATCAGTGGGTTTGTTCACTACCCAATGAAATAGGGACAGAGAGAAATTGTGAATCATGGCCATTACACATAATTCTCTGCTTTTATATACTCTTAGTCCATAAACTCCAACTAAACATAATTTCCAAGTCATTTCTTTATAGCCTGTATTTATTTGCTGTGTGCTTGTATTATGAAATATCATAAAGTTATATAACTTCACAGACCACAATTCACTTCATCTTAATCTCAAACATCAAACTCCAACTCAAATGCATTTGGACTTTCTACCTCTGGAAAGAATTTTTAAAAAACCATTTTATTGGGGGCTCATACAACTCTTACAATCTATACATACATCCACTGTGTCAAGCATATCAGTACATTTGTTGCCATCATTATTTTCAAAACATTTTCTTCCTACTTGAGCCCCTGGTATCACCTTCTCCTTTTTTCCCTCCCTCCCCTTCCTCCCTTATGAACTCTTGATAATTTATAAATTATTATTATTATTTCATGTCTTACACTGATGTCTCCCTTCACACATTTTTCTATTGCCCATCCCTCTGGAAGGGGGTTATAGGTAGGTCATTGTGATCAGTTCCCCTTATCTCCCACCACCTTCTCCTTACCTACCCTTCTGGTATGACTACTCACAATATTGATCGTGAGTGGTTTCCCTTTGTCCTGAAATTTCTGTGCTTCTAACTCTTACCTGTACCCATGTACATGCTTTGCTCTAGCCATATTTGCAAGGTAAAATTGGGGTCATGATAACTGGGAGGGGACAGGAGGAAACATTAAAGAACTAGAGGAGAGTTATATGTTTCATTGGTGCTATACTGCTCATTGAATGACTTGTTTCCTCCCTAACACCTTTCTGTGAGGTGATGTTCAGTTGCCTACAGATGAGCTTTGGGTCTCCACTCCTTACTCTGCCACATACACACTGATATAGTTTTTTGTTCTAGATTTTTAATGCCTGGTACCTGATTCTATTGACACCTTGTGATCACACAGGTTGGTGTAATTCTTCCATGTGGGCTTTGTTGCTTCTGAGCTAGATGGCTGCTAGTTTACCTTCTAGCTTTTAAGACCCCAGATGCTATATCTTTTGATAGACAGGCACCATCATCTTTCTTCACTACATTTGCTTATGGATCATCTTGTCTTCAGTTATTGTGTGGGGAAGGTGAGCATCATGGAATGCCAGGCTAATAGAACAAAGTGTTCTTGCATTGAGGGAGTATGTGAATAGAGACCCAATGTCCATCTGCTACCTTAATACTAAATCTATAAATATATACACATAGATCTATTTCCCCATCATCATATATGTACATGCCTGTATTTAGACCTATATAGCTGTCCTTTGTCTCCTAGCTCTCCCCTCTATTTCCTTTTACTTTCCTCTTGTCCCACTCTCTTGCTCAGCCTTCATTTGGGTTTCAGTAATTCCTCTTGGTTATACTGCCCTTGATCAAGCCCTACCAGGTCTCTTACTCATGCCTCACCATCAGTATAAGATCACTTGTTTTCCCTTGTCCCTGGGTTTGTTAACATTCACATCCTTTACCCTACCTCCTCCTTTCTGGGAAGAATTCTTAAACTGTCATCCTGGGACAACGTGAAAATATATCCTCAGTCTATTCTTAAGACTAAAGTCAAATGAACAGTAGAAAATATTTGTTAAAACCTAAAACTCAGCCATGATTGCATCATAAGCATACTATACTATACTATAAGTATACTATACTATACTATAACCAATATATTAGGTGTGCAAAAGAAAAAATTGAAATCTTCTCTGGAGGAAGATAGCATCAATAAGCAAGTGTTATCAATAGCAGCATCAATAAGCAAGTGTCTGGAGCATGGTCAGGTAAGTCAGGTGCATGGAGCAAAAGAGGCAAACTGGGTTTTGGCAAAAGCTGGCACACTGAGATGGCTATGTGAGCAGATGCATTGCCATGGTGGCAAAGCCAGGCTCCTCACTGCAACAAATAAGGCCCTTTTTGTCTCACACTGTTACACAATATTTTCAGAACCTCTAAATAGAAAGCTTGCTTAATAGTCTGACCTGACAGAATGAACTAAATGCGCTATTCTTATCACATTAAATAAAAAGAGCATAGTCTTGATCTTTGATATTACTTTGGGGGGTGGCAAGGTGATGATGGAATAGTTCACTGGCTTGATTGATGTTTACTTTAGTAAAAATACACCATGTCTCCTCACAATGACCTTGGGGCGGGGGGGAAGTCTGCATAGCATTAGAGTTGTTCTTTCAAAGCAAAGCATGTTTCTACTGGATTCCAAGAAACAATTTCACATTGACCTTTCTCACTCCCAAATTGCCTATTACAATTCACTGCACAGAGCTCCAAGATAGTCCAGATAACTTCCCCATTTTTGCAATGGTCCATCATCTGTCTTCGAACACAGAGCACAAATTTTACTGACATTTTTGTCTGTTTGGAAAGTTGACAGTTATCTAAAACAAGATTTATCATTAATCAATATTTCACTTCTTTTGAAATGAGAAAACCACTCATACACTTGAGTTTTTTCCCATAGCACTCTTCTTGTAATCTGTATTCAATGTCACACCAGTTTCTGTGGCATTTTTCCTGAGCAGGAGACAAAAGTTTGCAGTCACATACTCTTCTCTCAAATGAGCCATCACATAAAAGAGGCTTGAGTGAAAGAAACTGTTTTTATGGAAAAATTCACTGTGGCCAGAAAGAACCTTCCCAGGCGACGCCAATGGGTGCTCTGATTCAGAGTGAGTTGCTGGGTTATGTTAGCTCAGTTAGCAGGGAAAAATGAATACAATGAAAGCTCTGCCCAGTGGAGCTTTACGGTTTGTTTTAAAGGGGACGTACTTCCTCATGAGTGTGTGTGTGTGTGTGTGTGTGTGTGTTCTTAATGGGTGCTTTGCAAGTGGGAAAAAAATACACCTGCATTTAGCTGGGCTGTCTAGAGAACCACAACCAGTGATACTTACATGTGTTGTATATAGAAAAAAATTTATGTCAAGAAAATATATTTCATAACTGCAGAAATAAATAACTCCAGTTTGGTTCAAATGAGATGTCTCCAGACACATAGAAGCTGATGAACAGAAAACAAGATGATGAAGCACCATTGGGGACACATTGGTGTATGCAGACATGCAAACTTAAATGAATGAATTCACCACCTGTAGTCCACTCTCAGCTATTGGAATGGGCCAGCAGCACAACAGGAGCTCAGGGAATGAAACACAAGTTCCAGATCCAGAAGAAGAGAGACAAAGATTTGACCCTCCTCGGTCTGTCCATCTTATATCAAAAGGCTTATAATAACAACAAGATGTCATCAGACTGCGAAACAATCAATAGGTTGTGCTCCACTCATACCCTTACCCAGGAGTGTTTAGCTCACATAATCCCTAACCATTGCAACATTAGAAAGTAATTCAAAGCCATCCTTAAAAAAGGAAATTGCATAGACAAGTATATAAATAGGAATAAGTATTCATGCTTGTTAATAGCAATTATTTATCCTTCTTATGTATAAAAATCAAGTGTACAGTTATACAACAGGGCATGTGTACTATTACAAAGACATAATTAGGGATAATAAGAAAATGAGGGGTGGAGGAATGGTACAGGTGTGTAATTCTCTGTATGTTACAACCTATACTAAAGGAAAGGGAAATATAAACAAAATGGTTCATTACACTATACTAAGAAAATACAAAAGCAAACAGTAATATAAAACAAAAACAAAGAATGTGTAAGACACAAAAATATGATATGCTTCCCAGTTGGTGAGTTATTTTTACTCTCAGTAAAAATCTTGATACAGCCAAGTACCTTATTTTTAGGAGAATCTAGTTTTATTTTGTCTTCTGCTGTGTGAGTGTGTGTGTCCTCATGTTTATGCCATGTATTAAGGCCCCTACATTTGTCCCTATTTTTCATTGATATCTTTATTGCGCTAGGATCTACATTTAGGTTTTTAATGCCTTTTGAGTTCATTCTTATATATAGAGTAAAGCAAAGGTTTTGATTCATTTTTCTACTAATGGAAACCTTAATTTGTCAGCACCATTTCTTGAAGAAATCTTCTCTTCTTCCTTTAAAGCCATTTAGTCATTTGCTAAAACAAAAACCCAGTTATATGTAGGTTAATGAATTTACTTTCAGGTTCTCTAATCTGTGCTCTTGGTGACTGTATCTTTCACTGTATCAGTGGCAAGCTGTTTTAGTTACCATGGCTATGTAGCTGATATTGAAGACAAGAAATGAGAGGCCTCCTACTTTGTTCTTAAGTACTTCTTTGCTTGGATCTTTTTTCATTCCATATAAAATACATGATGAGTTTTTCAATATCTTTAAAGAATTGTGTAAGAATATGGACTGAAATTACTTTATACTTTGAGTAGTATTGACATTTTCCCCAAATTAAGTCTCCTTATACTTGAACACATGCAGATCCTTCCATTTATGTAGGTCTCTTTAGGTTTCCTGTATTAGTGCTTTCTAGTTTTCTTTGTACAAGTCTACAATCCTTCTACTTCTCTAGTTAGGATTATTTTTGAATATTTCATCTTTTGTTTGGCTGTTGTAAATGGTGTTATTTCCTGGGTTTCCTTTTCAAATCTTTGTTCATTATTACATAAGAATTCAATTGATTTTTTTTTCATGTAAAGGAACTACTTTAATTTAAAATCAAATTTCCAGTCAAAGTGATAAAATGAGAGTGGGTATCAAAGAAGCATTTTCCTGACAATTGTCTTACTGATATCTAGACTGTTACTGTGATAAAAACTAAGCAGTGAATTATTTTTATGCTATATAGATAATGTGTAATAGTGTACGATTTGAAAATATAAAACTAAAGGAAGAGTGCATATTGTACAGTTCATAATGAAAAAGTTAGAATGTAGGAAAAGATGTAAACAAATTATATACAAGAATTCAGGAGTGTAGAAAACTATAACCAAAAATAAGGAGTAAATAGAAAGCATTTAAAAATATGTCAGAAATCTTAAAGATATCAGAAATCATTAAACATGTAAACATCTAGTCAAATAGCTGAGAAAAAATTCTCAACTTGGAAAAATATGAAATCTAACTAATCATTGCTATAAATTGCACAAGCAGATAAAAAAGTTTAAAAAATACACAGTGGACAACTCTAGCACATCAATTGATCTATCAATTAATAATAAATTAATAAAATCTGCTATATGGCAAAAACAGAACCATAGAAAAAGTACTGATAGCAATGAAGTAAAATATTGCATAAACTATAGGAAGCAATTTTCCAAGAGGACACAATAATTGTGTTATTCCGGGTAGACTAGAGAAACAAATTTCATAGACACACATATGGATATAAGGAAAAGTTTTATATACAAGAGGAACAGGACATTGAGCCATGTTCAGTTCAAAGTCATAAGTCTGACAAAACCCATGTGCCCGAAATCAGTCTATAAAGTCTCCTTCTGACTCACAAAGTCACAGGTCAGTGGGTGCAGAATCCTGGCACTGGCAGGGGTCTCCACATGGTTCCTCGCTTCCAGGGATCAGG